>JAPMLY010000591.1:0-170589 GCA_026401115.1 Tetraselmis chui
TGCGCATATGCACATAATTGGGTGCCGATGCTGAGGTGGGCGCACATGAAATTGAAATTGAAATTGTTTACAACACTACCAAAATTCACCGGCTGTTGTCTCTAGGCCCTCCTTGTACTGCCCAAGTGGGGGACTCACGTTACATGGGCTAGACCGTGAACCACTAATCCCGACCTCTCCATTGGCAGTAGCGATACCGTCTAACACATACACGTTACCACGTTTTTTTTTTATCTATACTTACTTATTGGATACAATACGAAAAAAAAATCGCTAGTCTCCACGATACGCGGCATGCTCTACCCATTGCGGGGACGCAGACCAGCAAGGCTAGTCAACTTGAGCTGGTCGAGGCGAACATGCCTGACCTCGGCTCCTATGCGACTCCGGTCGTGCCGGAGCTAGGGGGAAAGGACATGTGAAAACCCCCCTCGCTCAGGTCGTCGACGGTCCCGTCTCGATCCGTGCTCATTCCCGCCCGAGGTAATTGTTGCTCCTCCCGCCCCCGGAACACGGTTTACTCCCTACACACCCTCCTATGGAACCACACCTTCCGCTCCGCCCCCCTCCCTCAGGGACGCTCACACCTTCTCGCCGCCCTCCACCCCCCCCCACCATCCTCCCCCCCTCAACTCTCACCCCCTCCCCACCCCCTCCCCCCCCTCCCCTCCTCTCCTCCCTCCTCCCTTCCAACCACCACCCGTCGAACGCCCCCCCGACGACCCCCCCAACCCCACTCCCTCCCTCTCCTCCCCCATCCTCCCACACCACACATCCCAACCACTACACCTCATCACCCTCAACACCCGCGGCCTCCACACCTCCATTATGGATGTTGCACCTCTCCACCTCACACCGTCCGGACGTCCTCATCCTCACCGAAACAAACCACGACACCCACAAATCCCGCTGGCGCATAGCCCTCCCCCAATACCACCTCAAAAGCTCCCGACCTTGCTACTCACATGTGCCCCTACCCAACGCAGGCGTTCTCTTTGCGGTCCACAGAGCCTCATTCCAATCTGCCACTGTCCTAACCCCGCCCCCCCACCTCATCCCCCATATCGCCGGACTAAAAATCGTTCCCCACTCAGGCACCCCTTACCTCCTTATAGGTACTTATATGCCCCAGCTCTCCACCCCCCAACTGACCCGCCTCTACGCAGATGTTGCAGCTTGGGGCCTCCGCCTAGCTGACGACCATCCGCACCACTGCACCCTCTGGGGAGGGGACTTCCAAACAACCACCAACACAGGTACATGACACCATGCCTTCACCTCCCTACTCAAATCCCACCCCCACCCCCTCCACGACCCCATCCCTACCTTTCCCCGCAGCGGGGGCTGCCTTGACCACTGGCTCACCACGCCCCCTTCACCTATCACCCTCCCACCTTCCTCTTGCTCGATATTCCCCTCCCCCTCCCACTTTACTGACCACTCTGCAATCCACCTCGTCATTCCCGCCCCTTTCTCCCTCATGGCACACCCCCCCTCCCCATACCCACCCCCACACACATCACACGACGCGCAAACTCAACTTTCGAATTCCCCTCACACCCGACCAAATAAAAGCGTACAAATCCAGCACCCCCGACCTCATCAACCAAACGGCTACCCTCCACGCAGAAATTCTCAACACCTCAAGCACATCGGCCTCCCCCGACACCCTCGACACCCTTGCCTCACAATTCACTACACTCCTCTCCCAACACATGGACCACGCAGCCACAGTTTGGCCCCTCCTCCCCGCCAAGAAACCCCGCCCACCCCAAGCGTCCCTTGACCCTACTTGGCTCACAAATAAAACACGCACTCAAATACTCAAACTCCGTAAATGCAGCAAAAACAACGGCCCCCTCCCCTTCGCCCAAGCCCTCTTAAACACAACTGAATATCTCTCCCCTGACGCCATCAAACAACAATGCCAAACACGCATACGCCAGCTCCTTCACGCCACCACCACGGATAAGATAAAGAAAATAAAAACTCGAGCCAATGCGGCCTACGACGCCTGCCCCAAACTCTCCCACCGCAGATTGAAGATTAAAAGCGGCCTCCTACCCCCCGCCGGCGCCACCTCCACCCTCCACCGCATTACTAGACCCGATAAAACTACCGCATCCTCTCCCTCCGCCATCCTTGACGCGGTACACTTTCACTTCGCCTCCGAACTCGGCCGCGCCACCCCACACGACTTACCCACCCCCCCATGGGAACTCCCCGACAACCCCGATAACTTTACCATCGAACCCCGCGGCGACCCCTCTCTCACCCTTGCCGATATGATTACCCGCGACACTTTCGACAAAACCCTCAACTCCCTAGGCACCGGCAGAGCCCCCGGCCCCGACGGTATCCCCAATGAAATAATCAAATTCCTACCGCCGGCGACCCGCTCCGCCCTCTTCTCTCTCCTCTCCCTCCTCGCCCACAAATCCTACACCCCTCATGATTGGTGCCACAGCACAACATGCCTCCTACATAAAAAAGGCGACCCCTCCCTCCTCGATAACTACCGCCCTATCGCCCTCATGAATAACCTCCTTAAACTATGGACAGCACTAATCAAAGATGCATGCTCGACATACGCCGAAACCCACGGCATTCTCAGCGACCAACAGGACGGATTCCGACAACACCGCAGCATCCACGACGCCCTCCCCTCCCTCATTATGACGATGGAGGACGCGAAACTCCACAACAAAGACATCTACGTCATGTACGCGGACTTCAAAGGCGCCTTCAATGCCGCGGACCACCGTATCATGTTCAAACACATGCGTCAACTCGGTATGCCCCCCACCTTCTTCGACACATGCGAACACCTCTACGGGGTCTCAACCACAGATTATATTACTCCACATGGCCCCACCCCTTCTATCGATATTAATCGCGGAACCCTCCAGGGCGACACCCTCTCCCCCTTCCTCTTCACCCTCTCCCTTGAACCCTTCCTTCGCTGGCTCACAGTGGGAAGCCGGGGCTACCGCCCAGGCCCCCCCGCCACTAACGTCGACCCCACAGAACCCACAGCCACATACCCAGTAAGGCTAGGGATCAAGTGAATTTTGTCGATGTTGATGGTAATGATATTTTGCAACGTCGATGTTGATGGTATTGATATCTTGGATTGTCGATGTTGAAGGCGTTGATAGTTTGAGATGCTGACATCGATGGCAATTTAAGCCGATATCATCGCCGATGTATCGATATTTGGGACGATATATCGATATATCGGGCTTAAATAATCAATATTTTACAATTGTTTTGATAATTGATGGCATTGATGCGAGCACTACTGCCATCGTGTCGATGTCGATGTCGCAACCTATCACATCGATGGCACTATCACCATGTGATGATGATACTATCGACGATGCATCGATGGCTGATCCCCAGCCTTAATACCCAGGACACGGCTTCGCTTACGACCTCAGCCTCGCCACGGGCTCGACCCCCAACATGACCATCCAGCTCAGGAAACTCTCCCTCTTCAGCGCCTACACGGGCATGACCGTCAACATCCGCAAATGCTGCATCACCGGCGCCCTATGGCGCTCATGCAACGCCCTCACCCGCGCCAACACTACCCTCCTCGCATCCCGCCTGCCAACTCAATTCATCTCCATAAACTCCACCCCGGCCCCCATCCCCACCATTGGCCCCAGGGACACATACCGCGTCCTAGGGGTAGAACTGAACACCTCCCTCAACTTCACCACACACTGGCACGGACTCAAACGTACCACTGCATCCCTCATCACCACCCTTTCCACCTCCCCACTAACACAATCCCGCAGAATCAGGGTCATCCGTGGACTTCTCATCGGAAAACATTTCACCCTCCAGCTCGGCCTCTTCACCGACTCCCAACTCGACACTCTCGAAGGCCAAATCTGCTGCGCACTCCGCTCCGCCGTCTCCTCGGTACGTAACCTTCCCCGCACAGCCCTCCACCGCCCTACCTCCAACCTAGGATACGGCCTCCCCTCCCTCAAAGCCCACGCCGCACAACTCACAGTTTGCCACCTACATAAAATCATGAACAACTCAGGCTATAGAGGCCACATGGCCCGCGCACACATCCGCACCTTATCCACCACGTACTCCCACTGGCCCTCGGAATCCATCATGTCCACCAATTACACCCCACCCACACTCAAGTGCTTAGTAAGAGCTCGACGCGACGCGGGCACCCTATTCCACAACATCCCTCCACTCTCTCTCACCAACCCTATCGCCTCCACAATCCGCGCACACTTCACCACTCAAGACAACACCCTCCTCGCCTCACTCCGGGACAAAGCCACACACATCACAGACCCTCACACATATAAACAAGCCTACTGCGATTTCTCTCCCCGCAAAACACACGCCTCACTCCTCCCCCGCCTCATCCCCCTCTGGAAAAATAACATCACCACGTGGCCACAAGTCCTCCTCAGAGCCACCTCATCATCCTTCATCCTCAAATCATGCAAATCCATCACCACACTCACGGGGTCCGCCACCCCACTCTCAGTTCCCATCCGCCTCCTCGCCGCAATCCTCACCGAACCCCTCGATACTATCCACAACCGCCTCCCCCTCACAAGCCCCACTTCCAAACAAGCATCCCCCCCCACCACTATACACCCCTCATGGATTCCCCTCCTATCCCCACACCTCCCTCGCTCACCCCCCACCCTCTCATCCGGCATCTACACCTCCCGCACCGCTCACCCCACCCCCACCGCACCCACCACACACTTAGACACAGAATACCTCACCCCCTCAGACCACCACTACCCCCCCTGCGACGTAACGCGCATAATTTCCAAACATAAGGACGCAGAATACGGCCAAACGCAGTACATGGTTGAATGGGCCCCGGAACACCTCACGGAATGGGACATTCAGTCACAACTCGACGACGGCTTCCGCCTCATCTCCTCCACTTCCACATCGGTATGCCTCCCCACCCCCTCCCCCACCACCTGCTCCATATGTCATGACCCACTACTGCACACAAAACCCACCTCCACCTGCTGCACATGCCCGCACTTTGCCATATATTCTCAATGCCGCCCAGCTCAGGGACCCGCCACATGGCAGTGCGAGTGGTGTGCTCGCGGCCGACAACACGACCTCGCCCACCTCCACGAGGTCCAGTGGGCCCCATGCCTACAACTACACGACACCATCAGTGAGACCCCCTCCGGCCCCACCGCCCTCACCGCATTTAACTCCGGCTATGTCCCCTCCACCACACCCATTCTGCTAGAACCCGGACCCCCTCCGTGGTCACACCCCCTAATCACATTCAACCACGACCCCATCAACCCCGACCTCGACATGCTCCCTACCGGCAAATTCGCCATCCACGCACACCCATCACTCCACGACACATCCATACTATGCACTCCCGACGGCCGCGCGGTCACCACCCTTAACGGCCCCCTCGTTCGCCATCTCTACCAACTCTTCCGCCCCGACCTCACGCAGCATACGTTCGAAGAGGAAGTCTACCACCTCCTCACCCGCCTAGGCTCTCGCTCTGAAATCCACTCACCCACACCCGCCACCACCACCCGTAATAGATGGGCCACTAGAGAAGACCTCCTCACAGCTCTCCGCCACACATTCCACATACAGACAGAACTCTACTCCGACCCCCTCAATAAATCCCTTCACTCCCACACCTACCACTCCCTCTACCCCGAAGACATAGTCTTCTCATCTAGCGGCAGCAATGCCCCACACACATGGCAAGGCACCAACATAGCCAACCCCGAATACGACCACGAATGCATGCGACGAGCCATGGAACACGCAATCACCAGCGCACACATCACAGCCCCTCACACACCCAGCGCAACCATCCTCATCCTCCCCCGATGGGAACACACACCCTACCGACACTCCAAATACATCAACTCCCCATACACCCACCACCTATACACCCTCCCCAATGACGCAAACACCTTCTTACCCCGCGACCAACACACTGGCAACCCCACCCCTACCCCATTCGGCACACGATGGATGGTCGACATTTACCTCGTCGCCAACCCCCTCGCACTCTCCACCCTCCAGTCATTCACAGCCATGACCGCACTTCACAACACTCTCGAATCTATCTACGACTCTCACCTCCCCAACCCCACCATCACCCCCCCACCCCCACACCTCTTCGCCACCTACTCACCCCACTCAGCAGGTATATACCACCTCCCCCCAAACCCAACTCACCCTCTCACGTACCCCCTCCCGGAACGCGTACATCTAACATACCCCCCCCACTAGCGGTACCCTTGCTTGGAACTGGCAGGACTTTGTATACACAGACGGCTCAAAAAAAGGAAGCTCGTCCCCCCTCGGAGCAGCTGCTACCCACCCCGCCTCGGACACCAAAATCAAAATCATGGTGACCTCTACCCCTCCCTCACACACAATAAATCGCGCTGAATTAGCTGGCATAGATATAGGCCTCCAACTTGGCCACACCCACCTCCTCACATACAGTGCGTGCTCCCTCCGCCTCATACAAGGATACTTAAACTGCCCTTCCGCTTACAGACACAACATCCACCGCGACACCCTCCTATCCATCACACACACCCTCAAAACCCGCTGCGACGCGGGCATCCGTACACACCTCGGCAAAATCAAAGCCCACAACCACTCCCTAGGTAACGACCTCGCAGACACCCTCGCCAACCTAGTCGCGGATGGTCACCCACCCGACACTACATACACCACAGGTTCAGAGGTCACAATAGGCCACTGGACCTGGCCGTACACACTCATTCCACAAACCCTAGGAGACCCCATACCCTACAGATACACCAACCTCAAAGCGGACGCACACACCTACAACACCAAACACACACACACACACACACACACACACACACACACACACACACACCTCTCTCGCAAACAACCAAACACGGTGCCCTCCTCGCCCGCGTCGCGAAGGACGGCGCCGATTTCTCTTACCACAAAAAACACTCAACCCTCACAAATATCCAGTTCACACACAAACAAGAATTCATGTGGGGAGTCCACAACACCCGCCTACTCACTCATAACCCCACCCTGCGCTGCCCCCTATGCGGCCAATTCACTAGCAACGGCCACATGGCCGGTAACTGCCCCACCATGTCTCGCCTAAGACAGGACCGACACAACAGCGCGCTTCAACTCCTACTCTCCCTATTGGAACGCCACAACGGGGGCCGCTGGGAAACCATCACTGCAGACTTCGGTAACAAACCCATAAAATCATTTGCTTCCCCCTCTCCTGCCCACACTCCGCTTGACTGTCACCCACCTCACCCTACCCACATGCCCACCCGCCTTGTTGATGCTGACGAAGGTATCTCACCCGACTCCCTAACCTCGTGTCCCGCCATCCTTCCACCTGAGATTCTCCCCCCCCGCGCTACGACCCCCCGCACACAAACCCGACTTTATCCGCCTCCTCGAACCTCGATTCGTTGGCCACACAAACGGTCGCCGCCGTTATGCATCCATAAAAAAGATTCAGATAGGGGAATGGAAGTATTGCACGGACAACAACCTCTCCCACACAGCTAACCTCATTCGTGCCAAATACACACCCCTTGCAAACGCCATCCGCAGCCACTGGCCAGGCACAGTGGTTGACATCCTTCCCATCGTCATGAGCCGCACAGGTACACCGCACTCCTCCACCATCACAAGTCTCACCTCCCTACTCACCGCCCGCACCGACCCTCCCGATAAACTCGTCTCGAAAGCACGCCTCGACACGTCTCGCATCCTTGCACAACTCCACACGCATACTGTCCAATGGCTACATCATCTCCTACTCATATACCGCATCAAGTCCCGCACGTCCTCCCGCCGCGCCTCCGCACATTGCCCCCTCGCACGCCCCTAAATGCACGCAGCCCTCGCCTCTTCTTGCACACCTCCCCGGGGGGGAGTAAAACCCCCGACACCCATTGAAGAGGTTGGATTTAGGTGGTTCACGGTCTAGCCCTGACTTGTAAGTTCCCTATATGGCATAGTTGGGAGGGCCCAGAGACAGCAGCCGACGCATCCGGCTTTTGGTGAAAAAACGGCGCATACGGTACATGTTGTAAACAATTTCAATTTCAATTTCAATTGCTCCTCCCGACGCAGCTCGCCACCTAGCCGAGTCTTCTCTCCTCCTTCGGGGGCTGAGATGAGAAAATAACTAGGTTGCAAACGGTGTCCGGCTGGCTTTCTTGGCCCCGTGCCAAATATTCTCATGTCCCCTGTCCTTGCTCATTATGTTTCCAACACCTATTTGATCGCGTTGTGGCCGTCCGTACCCTCTCCAGGTGGCTTACGCTGTTAGGGGCCGCCTGTATGAGCAGTGTGCTGCCGTTACGATAACCCTAGGCATATTGCCTGAGGCGGCATGTCGATAATCGGGTACCGACTAGGGAAGGGGTGGGTCGGACACATGGATCGAGCCGCCGCGCCACAAAAGATGTTGGGTACGGGAATATTTTTCCCAAAACTCCCCGTGCCGGATTTTTCCGGCGGCGGATGATCCTAAGGACCGCCGCCGCCAGACCGTGCCGCTCCTCCGGCTGCGACCGTTCTCCATCCTGCGTAGCTTTCTGTCTCCCCCCATCAGGGGAGGCATAAACTCACAAGGTTGTCGGGAGCTAGCGAGCTCCATACCTTGGTCCCGCTTCCTTGCTGTCCACCGCCAACTCCCGCACCCTCGTCCGACCGCTAATCCGCCCGTACCCTTCTTCGCCATTTTTTTTTCGGAGACATCGTTCCCGCCGTGACGGGAGAGTATCTGTGAGTACTTAGTCGCGGATAAAACATATCGGACTGGCCGAGCGGGAGATCCATGTGTTGGTGTACGGATATTATGTTTTTTCCAAAACCCTCCGTACAAGACTTTCCGACAGCTGCTGATCCCGCGGATCGCAACTGCCGGTGCCTCGTTTAGCCCCCTACCGTGCCAAGCATGGCACGGCTACGGGGCTACCAGCACCCACCGCGTGGAGGTAGAGGTAGGTGCCGACGGGCCTGCGAGCGCACCCCCCTCCGGGGCCGCCGCGGCGAAGCCGCCGGCGGGCGCCGGCGCACATGCGCTATGTGTCAACCGACTCAAAGACTGTGTCTGAGTCGAACTTGATGGTTGGTGCAAAATCATTCGAGGAGGCGACATGCCTCGCGTGCCAATGTTTTATCTCCAAAAGGATGGCTTCGAGGTACGACCATGTTTCGTCCGATTTGAGAAACCGCACCCACATGAAATGGGTGTGGTGGTCAATGGCAGAGAGGCAGTACTAAACACCATGTGGGGAAGGAACATTCACATGGCCCCACAAGTCACTTGACATGGCGCCCGCCAGCGGCGCAGCGGCGGCGGCCCCGGAGGGGGGTGCGCTCGCAGGCCCGTCGGCACCTACCTCTACCTCCACGCGGTGGGCGCTGGTAACTCTGTAGCCGTGCCATGCTTGGCACGGTAGGGGGCTAAACGAGGTACCGGCAGCTACGATCCGCGGGATCAGTAGCTGTCGGGAAGCCATGTATCGAGGGTTTTGGAAAAATTTAATTTCCGTACACCGGCACATGGATCTCCCGCTCGGCCAGTCCGATATGTCTTTTCCGCTACTAAATACTCGTAGACACTCTCCCGTCGAAGGGGCGGGGGCGGCGTTTGCGAAATATTTTTTGGCGAAGAGGGGTACGGACGGATCGGCGGAGGGACGAGGGTGTTGGAGCTGGCGGCGGACAGCTCGGCAGCAACGCTAGGGCACGGCGATGTCTAGCTGTCGCCGGCCTTGCGAGAGTTTTAAGTCTCCCCTGAGGGCGAGGTATGATGCTACGCAGGACGGAGGTGGGTCGCAGCCGGAGGAGCGGCACGGTATGGCGGCGGCGGTCCTTAGGATCACCCGCCGCCGGAAAAGCTCGGTACGGGGGATTTTTGGGAAAACATTCCCGTGCCCAGCACCATCTTTTGAGGACGGGCGACTCGGTCCCTGTGTTCTAACAACCCCTTCCCTAGTCGGCACCCGGTAATCGACACGCTGCCTCAGGCAGTGTGCCTAGGGTTATCGTAACGGCACACTGCTCTTACATGCGGCCCCCTAACAACGTAAACCACCGGGGGAGGGTACGGATGGCCACAACGCGATCAAGCAGGTGTTGGAAACACACGGAACATGGACAAGGGATAGGAGAGCATATGGCACGGGGGCAAGAAAGCCAACCGAACACCGTCTGCATCCTAGTTATTTTCTCTTCCTAGCTAGCCCCCGAAGGAGGAGGGAAGACTCGGCTAGGTGGCGAGCTGCGTCGGGAGGAGCAACTATTACCTCGGGCGGGGATGAGCACGGATCGATACGGGACCGTCGACGACCTGAGCGAGGGGGGTTTTCACCTGCCTTTCCTCCCTAGCTCTGTCACGACCAAAGTCGCATAGAGGCCGAGGTCAGGCAGGTTCGTCTCGACCAGCTCAAGCTCACTAGCCTTGCTGATTAGCGACCCCGCAGTGGCTAGAGTAGGCCGCGTGTCGTGGAGAATACCGACATTTTATATTTCATACTTGTATGCAGACAATACTTGCTTACGTGTGTGTTTTAGACGGTATCGCTACTGCCATGGGAGTGGTTGGGATTAGTTGTTCAAGGTATAGCCCAAGCTAATGAGTCCTAATTTGGCATAGCACGGGGGGCCCAGAGACAACAACCGGTTAATTATAGGGTATTGTTGTAAACAACTTCAAATTTCAATATCAAATATTTCAAATTTTAACTTGACATGTGAAGAAGAGGAGGTGAGGGTTTTGTGCACGGGGTAGAGTTGCGGGATGCCGCGTGTGCTTTGTGGAGGAGACATGAATCACAAGCAATCGTATTTACAAGGGACCCCAATGCGTGAACAGAGGCTACGCCATTACAATGTTGGGACTCGAGGTCCTGCATGTGGAGGTGTCCTAGACGCTTGTGCGAGAGAGTGGCGTCGCTGGCTGTGAGGAGAGCATGGGGGCATGGGTGGGAGCATGGACATGGCAAGGGCGTGGGCATGGGGTAAGAGGGATAGAGTGTAGAGTCCATTGCCGCTGGTTTTCAGCACCACCGTGCTTGTTGGGACAATCAACGTGCCAAAGTAAGTGCCCCTCGGAAAAGATATTTCACACCCGCAGTGTGCATGCGTCCGGTTGACGCTGAGTAGCCGGGTAATGCCCTGCGATGGCCGAGTAATGAGGTCGGGTGTAAAGAGGGCAAAAAATATCCTTGTAGATGGTATAATCTGAATGCAACGGAATGCGAACGCGAGCACTGCCGCTGTCCTCTTTTGCAACACCAACACCTCCGACTGTCGAAGGAGTAGTTGAGGGGAGAAAATACATAAAGTCGCGCCTATGAGCAATGAGGTTAGTGGAGCATGCCAAATCGAGAACCCAACAGCTAGACAGATTGCTAGTTGAAGGGGATGGTACACTCATGAGAGCAACATTAAAGACGGGGAACATACCAAGTAATTGGGTTAGAAGTCGTGGACCTCCTCGATGTCCTCGGTCTTCGACGTGGGGTCGTGGATAACAATTGTGTCGGTCACCTCAGAAATGTCACCGAGGTGTGCGGTCGCGTCCTTGGTGCGGTTGAAATAGGCTTGGAGCACTACTATTTTGTGGCGTTCTCACTTGACGAGCCGGTCGTCAGCGACCTTGCAATCAAAGCCACGATGGTCTGCGCCGCCGTAACAACTGCACTTCTCGCTGAATTGTTTGAGGGGATGGTTGGGTGGTAGAGCTGCGCGACCATCAACACGGGGGAGGTTGATTACTAGCAAGAATAGTAGTGACATGGGGTTGGGTGGGGACAATGGGAGCCGAGGGGTGGTCAAGGTGGTCAACCTGGCGAAGGATTTGCGAGGTGACCTCCGCGGCGGACATGGCTAGGTTGGGGTCGACCGCGTTGACGATGCATTGTTTAACCTGCCCAGACGGTCCCTCTTGAGGCATGCTGTGGCGAGTATTGTCATGTGATAGTACGTTAAAGGACTAGTACAAGTACTCGCTACGATATTTATACCTTACTTTCCACGGATGTATTGTACTAGCAATTACACTTGCCATTGTGAAGCTCGAGGACAATGTCCACAGTACTGTACGTATATGTACCTCCCGGCAGGTACAGTACGCTCAATGAGTTCTCCCATGCGTCAAGACGCTAGGCACGAGGCCAATTGGTTACGCAACCTGACCTACGAAAGACTACGGATGTCGACACGTCGGCACCTGCTTGGGGAAGCGTGACGCGTGACGAGACCGAAGGCGAGCTTCGCTAGACTATAAATTGTCTAGCGCAATGTAGGGCGGTGAGAGGATAGTTCACATTGTAACTTCTTTCCTTCAATCCCCGCATAGCGACTGCTCCACTGTAATTTGTTTACAAACTACATGCATTTTTCATTCATTAAACGCTTCCCATGAGAGATTTTCCATGCACAACCAGCCACTGAGAGGTTGGTTGCGACACATGCCCACCATCATGAACATATTGAGGAAGTGCTCGTGGGGCACCACCGGGCCGTCCGCCATGAGGCACGACTAATGAAGGTCATCATGCACATGGTGCATGCTGTGGACGAAGTCAATAAGCGACTCGTCCGGGCGCTAGAAGCGGATGAGTTGGCGTGCCAATCACATTGTAAAGGCAATGCTTTGAGAATCCATGCGCTTACACATGGAGTGCCATGAAGCTTCACCTTTCTCAAGTTGGGCCGCGCTGACCATGTCGAGTGCTTGACGCGCACGGCGGTTGTCACCCGCACAGTGAAGAAACATAGATTGAATGATGACCTATGAATTTTTATGGGCAATAAGCGCGCGTGACTTGTGCATGACCAGTTGTGGGATGATGTTGGGCAGCTTCATGCGGATGAAATTGAGGAACGCCGCCTTCCAACGCTTATATAACTGTTGGTCCGGCATCATGACATGCAGGTCTAGTTTATTATGACGTAGGATGACATCCATGTCGACGCCCTCACACTCGAGTTGAGTGGCGTAGACACGGTATGGATCAATAGTGGGGCGTCATGATGGTCTCGACACTGGGTGGTGCACATGAGGCACACGGGGGAAGGTCTTGGACCAAGGGTGGCGCTATGCGTCAGGTGCAAGAGCGGGGGTGGGGTAAGGGAGTTGTTTGGTGACCTCTAGGGACGCGAAACGGGTATGAAACTCGTTCACATGCATCATGATGGTCCCCAACATGAACTACGTCATAGAAGTGTCGGGCGCAGTTTCCCACGTTGTGGCCCGGGGAGAAGCAGACCTCCATTCGCTCTGGTCACGGCCATCACCGCGGTGGGGGGTGGATGCGCCACGTTTCGGCGCCATATAGAGACAAAAAACAGTGGAAAATCCACTAAAGAGTTATGCTTAACGGTGGGTCTTGTGAGACGGCTTGATGCTTGCCGGCCTCTCGGCATGATGCACCGGGGTGTCTCACACGCCCTTGCCATATAATCCACTGAAAGTGGGGCACTATGTATCGTCGAGGATACCAATGAATGTTGTCGAGTACAGATGGAGGCTGCCGTGCACCATGTGTATGAGGTGTTCACCCAAAGAAAGCGCCCCCCTCCCGTGATTTGACATGTGAGCAACCTCGACTCGCTGATCGAGTGCGGTGAGTCAATACGAGCTGTTGGATGGGTCGTCAAACGCTCTCAAGCTGGGAGGCAGGCAACGGGGATGGTGCGCGCCGCCGGTAAGATAGTACTGTAAAGTAGGTGCGTAGCGGCGGCGGCCCCGGAGGGGGTGCGCTCGTAGGCCCGTCGGCATCCATTCACCTCCCCATGGTGAGCGCTGGAAACCCCGTAGCCGTGCCAGACTTGACCCGGTAGGGGGCCAAGAGGGCCAACAATACGATCCTCGCGATTCGCAGCTGTCGGGAAAGCCATGCACGGAGGGTTTAAAAACAATATGTACACTACCGGCGCCAAGATCTCCCGCTCGGCCAGTCCGATGTGTTTTTCCAAGACCGAATACTAAGATGCCGTCCCATTTGCGGGGGTGCGGTATGTATCTTCATGAGTGTGTGGTGGCGAGGAGGGTACGGACGGATTAGCGGTGGAAGCCGGGAAGCAACGATAGGGTATGGCGCTCGCTCGACGTCGACCATCATGCTGACGTCGAGCCGTTCGAAAGGAGGCAGCACGACACCATCAACGACGAGGACTGTCGCGACGGGAGGAGCGGCGATGAATGGTGGCGGGGTGTTCGTGACGATCACCTGCCGCCGGAAAACCCGGTACGGAGGGTTTGAATAATATCCGCACCCATGCGGCCTTTTTGGATCCGGCCATTGCGACCGTGCACTACTCCACTGCTACCCACTATCGCTAGGCACACCTAATATTAGAGAGCGCGAGCCCGGGTAAGCGCCGAGGCTCGCACTCGAATCAAGGGTGCTCGATGAATGTACAACCGGTGGATGGAGGGTACGGCCGCTGGTTGATTTTCTAGACATGTACCCAAGTATCAAAAATGAAAAGGCCGGGGAAATGGCCGGGAAAACTTTTCAACGCGGCGGCAGGATCGCTAGCTTTTTTTGTCTGATTGTCTCGGTTTCCCCCATATGCCCTCGAGGTGACATGAGACCTCGACTAGGAGGAAAGTCGCGACGGGGGGATCGGCTACGACCTCAGGGCGGGGCTTACATGATGTGACGGCGGGATCGGCGAGCGACCGCGTGAGGACGGTTTTTTCGCTAGCATTTCCCCTCCTTTCTCCGGCAAGACCGAAGTCACGCGTGAGATAGATTAGGCTGCCCCGTCGACCCTCTCGAACGCCGATCGGCTTAGGCCGGTCGGCACCCCGCTTCGGTGGGAGCAGGCCGTGCATCGTGAAGGCCGAGCTGCAGTTTCATTTTGCATTCTTGACAAGTGGAGTTACTATCAAACTGTTTTTCTTGATTACAAAATTATTTCTGTTGTTACTTCGTAGGCGGGTGGACTGTGGTAATTACTGCGGTTGCTTACAGTTTTTTACCTCCGAGGAACGTCGGCACATATTGCAAATATGTGTGTCGACATGTGTACATGGTCGAAGAGTACCCAGCCCAATCGTTCTCCAAAGTGTCCTAGATGGCAGTAAAGTATTATTGCCGTATTAGCCGTTAGACATCAGTCGGTCCATTGTGACGAGTACATTCCTGCAACACTACATTACATGACATTGTAGAGGTACTCGTTACTAATTCCAATTCGTGCTTTTCCATTGGAAGGACGTACATCGTGGGTACGTCGCTACTGCAATTTAGCTAGGGTCTTGATGCGTATTGTGCTACCAGTACCTCCAGGTACGCACAAGTACGCACATTAAATCTAACTAGCAAGACGACGCGACGAACGAGGTTCCCAATGTTGGACGAGCCTCGTCGGTAGTCTGTTGATGACGGTTGGAGAGCCCTAGCACCTAACACGTAGACCAAACGAGAGGAGGTGCAAGCCAGCTAGGCAGAGGCTACTTAAGGCTAGTGCATTAGGGGGAGGTGACATAACCTTTTTAAAATTCCTTTGTTCAATTACAGTTTGATGTTAAACATTGAAAAGTTACGTATCTTAACATCTCCTCCTCTATATGCACTTCCACCTGCAAAGACAGCAACAACAAGCACAACACAACATATTTGTGCCCGCAGTTAGCTCTTAGCATGCCGACTATCACACCACTTTGCCGATATTGTTGTAGTACAATTTTAGTTCCATTTTCATTTTTTATTTCAATTTCATCATGTAAAGTATAAGAGAGTTAGCGAGGGTTTAGAAAGAAATTCCGCGACGCGATGTATGGCGCCGAGTGCCGACGGAGTCGTGTAGGACTAGGGGCCGTGTATGGCCGGAAATATGTAACTTGTTTAAATGTCGGTAGAGGAGCCCATAACATGTTGAACACGGGGCATGGTTCGCTAGGTGGGCAAGGTAAAGGTGTAGTTACAATGACCACATGCCTTGCACATGGCTGGTGGTGGTGACTAATATAGTGCGACATGAGCGCGAAGCGCTCGCTATAAAGAGAAAGAAGGTAACTTGTCTAACAATCGGTGGTAACTAGTCTATTGGTTGTACTATGTACAAGGATATGTGAACCTTTGGAGTAAGCGCTTTGGAGTAAGCGCTTTGGCCTTACTTACACCGTGTTTGGCAACAAGTATTCCAAATCTTCGGATATAAAGGTCGTGGGTAGACATTCTCTTAAGAGCTTAGTGGGTTGTCCAGTGCGGGAGGTGAGGGACGCTGGCGGTTGGCATGATGAGAGCGTGGTTTCGTTAGAATAATCTCTGCGCATGGGGTATACACTTTCAACATCAAGGACAACCTTTACCCGCGATTTACACTAGACGATAGTACTTTTGGGTCGCTGGATAATGGCCGTGTGGGATGAAATCCACGCATACGATATCGGAGGATACGTGGCACCACTGGGTACGGCCATTTCGCCATGCAAGACTAATTGAAGCGCATGAATCTAGATTGATGCCTCTCCCCTACAAGGATTATGTGCATATAATTTGTGGCGCTCGTTTGACTTTATGCGCTATGGGGAAGAATTCGAACAAATATAACGGTAGGTTTACCTATCCCCGGTCATACATCCTAACACTGGTGTTTCCTATAAATATGTGCCCGGAGATCGAAAGGATCCGCGGATTTGAGTGTGCGGACGCTTCGAAGCGGCTGCACATATTGGACGAACGATCTGCACATTTTATAAGCACTTTAAGATGATAGTATTCGGTATCGGTACGCGCCCCCTCATCATTTTCTTGCGACCATGCCCGCTTCGCAACAACGGGGCGCAACACAACATCGGGGCATTTTGGTCGATAATACCCTTCGAACTTCAAACGAGTGCGAGAGCTCGCCAGAATATCCTTACGCGCGCCATCAACAGTCAAGAGCAGGTAAGAGACTAAGTAAGTCGACGTTTGCGGGTACTGTTGAAGGATCGGGAGTCCGACCACGTCTACGCGGAAGACGAGAGCGGTGGTGGAAGGTCTCACGAAGCGAAACATACAACCCAACAAGTGCACGGAGAGAGGTGCATAAGAGGAAGGCGCGGACGGTGTGTGCGAGGAGGGTGAGGAAGGCGGCGGTGAGGAGGTTGGTCAAAGCCGGCTCATTTGCCACGCCGACGAGGATATCGCATGGTTTTGCGCGGCCATCGCTCCAAAAAGTTTCACTAGCAGCGTACCCGCCTACCCGGTACCGCGATGGCTAGCGCAAAGAAGCTTGGGGTGCGCGGGCATGGCGGCGTCATGGCCTCACGGGAGGCAGCGATTCTTGTGTAATCTGTATTTGTAGCGGTTGCAGCAATAGCTATATGTATCTGCGGCTGCGGAAATATATGAAACGCGCCTTTCGAATACCTCGTTTCCGGCTGTGGCATGCCTTCCTGTTCCTCGGGCTTAGGTTTTTTCCTCTTTTCTTCTTTTTGCTTGGTGGCCTCCACTGCTTCTTCTTGTAATTATTTTCTTCCGGCTGCAGAAGGACCTAATAAATGTACAGATTTACTGCATCTGTAGTATTTGTACGACTGTCTGCGGGAACGGCTACGGATTTAAACTACGTGGTCTAAGAAGGCGGGAAATTACTGGGGGGGGGGTACCTATTACGGAGGAGTGTTTGATGCTGCTCGCCGCCTTATTCTCATCGTCGTCTATCACGGTATCAGTATTTCTACGGGTACCAGCAATAGTACTTAAATCTTAATCTTAAACTTGGTCTGTGTCACGGCTTGGGATATCCACTATCGACGACTCTTGCTGTAGGGTTTGAGCGTCAGTAGCCTCTCCCCTCTTGCCTCGGGGATATGAGGATGATATTAGGTTTTTCCCTCTTCTCTTCTTTTTGTTTGGTAGCCTTTTTGCTTGGCGCTTATTCTTCGAAGAATTTCTGTCCTGTATCATAAGTTATAATCCTTACATTTGTGTGAAATTAAAGATTTCTTACAAGGAAAAGCAGCATAAGTAGCCACCAAGCAAAAAGAAGAAAAGAGGAAAAAACGTAAGCCCGAGGAACAGGAAGGCATGCCACAGCGTTAGCACTGCCCTCCTGCAAGGCATCACGGAGATAGGAACCCAGAGTGCCATGAAGAACAGCAGTACCCTATGAATATTGGGTTTAGGGTTCTGTGTGGCAAATCATAGACCAGAGTTCGTCACGTATAAAACGGAACGCACACGGGGCCTATAAGAAGGCGGGAAATTAGCCGGGGGGAGGGGGGGTACCTATTACGGAGGAGTGTTTGCTGATAACGTACTCGCCGCCTTATTCTCGTCACGGTATCACTATTTCTACGGGTACCGGCACTAGTACTTGAATCTGTACTTGGGCGGTGTCACGGCTTGGGATATCATCCACTATCGACGACCCTTGCTGTAGGGTTTCGACGTCGGTAGGAAGAGAGAATTTTCTTACAAGAAAAAGCATTAGTAGGAAGGGGCGCGACACCGATTGCCGATTTATTGCCGCCATTTGCGCTATAGCGCTTCATTCTGCTCCATAAAAAATGGTACGACAACAAAATAGCAGGCAGGCTGCTGCTGACAAAGCGATACGACAGGCGCGGACGACGGTCTCCAGGCCCTCCTGACAACAACACATGGCACCAATTGGACGCACGGGAAGGTCGCGTTCGCGAAGCGCTAGAGGAATGCGCGATACCGGTTTTGCCGGGCCAGAGCTGGGTCCGCGCCCCAACAGGTTCGCTACAGCGGGAGACGACGGGGCCGTCCTTGTATGGGATGCTGACAAGGCGGTGGACAGCGAGAGCAGCGATCCGTCCATTCGCGCCCTGATAGGGCGCCTCGAGGGGCACGAGGGACCCGTGCTATCGGTAGCTTACTGCGCCGCGGAGGGTCCGCTTAGACTCGCCAGCGGTGGCAGCGACAAGACGGTCCGTATATGGCGGCCGGAGGTATTAGAAGCCGACAAGGCGGGAGACATCCACGAGGCTTGCTTGGTCGTCTTGCAAGGCCACACTGATGCCGTGAACTCGGTTCACTTCTCTCCGGACGGCACACTCCTGGCTTCGGGTAGCCAGGACCAGACAATACGGGTTTGGAACCCCAAGCGGGGCAACTACCTGCGTTCCTTGAATCACCACACCGATGCTGTGCGCTGCGTCGCTTGGCGGCCGCACGGGAAACGGCTCGCTAGCGGCGGGGACGACCGCACTGTTCGGATTTTTAACATGGACGCCGAGGAGGAGGGGGAGGAGGGGGAGGAGCTGCAAATGGCAAACCTCCGAGGGCATCGCTCCCCTGTACTTTGCGTGGCTTGGCGCTCTGACGGCTGGCGGCTCGCGTCAGGGAGTGCCGACCGTGACATCCGTGTATGGGACCCGTACACGAAAACTGTGGTCGTGAAGCTCACAGAACACGCGAGTCACATAACCGCCCTCGCTTGGCCTCCTCACGGGCGCTATCTTGCCAGTGGTAGCTCGGATAAAACCGTTCGGAACTGGGACGCTGATCCCAAGGCCTTCGCGGTCGAGCTTATGCAGCTGACTGGGCACACCGCCGACGTGAACGGCCTGTCGTGGTCGCCCGACGCCAAAGTGGTCGCCACCGTGGGAGACGAGACCATCAGGCTCTGGTATCCGTATCCCAAGCGCTGTGCCCTGGCGGTATTGACCGGTCACACAGGGTTGATCAGAGCTATTTCGTGGCTGCCTCCCGTTCCTCGAGAAGCTCCCGAGCGCCCGGACAGTGCGTGAAGCCACATAGTCTTCAGACGCCGACCTTAGCACGACCACTGTACGTAATAAAAATGCGAATGTACATGTGTCGCTATAAACTGGACTTCCCGTCCTCCATGACAATATATTATTTAGTTTTTTTGTCCCTTTGATATCGCTATTAATGAAAATGATAATGATGATTGACAGTGAATAGCAGGTTTGCTGCACTGGCAGCTGTCTAAGGGCCTACCTGCACAAGCCATTTGGGACACTTCGTTTACAATTTTTTGGCCGTGGGTCTCCTCGTCCACCCTCTGCGAAGTTGTGGCGAGGCTTCCCCCCTCAGGAAGTGTCTGGTAGGGTGTGTGTCACTGGAAGTAGGATTTGTTGGGAGTGAAGGTACGGGAAGGGCGGGGAATGAGTTGGTAGGTAGTGAGTGACTTTGTGCATGAGATGGTGGAGCCATTGGACCGCGTGTATGTGTAGTCGGGAAATGATATGTGGGTTGTGTCTTGGGAGGTGGTAGGAGGAGGTTTGTCAGGGGGTTATGTTGTCTGTTCTTGGGTCGATGAAACATGTGATGCTGGTGAGGGCGTGTGGTACGCCCGTGCGACTTGTGACGACAATAAGGATGATTTCGAGTTGTGCTCCATGCCAATGCTGTGAGCGCAGTAGTGTGTTTGCGAGGGGGTTGTATTTTTCAAACAATATCTTGTAGGTATTTGTGCGGACATTGTCTTTGCATTATTTCTATTCTCCGACTTGATTTTTTCGGACAGAGGAGTAACGGCGGTGTGAGAAGGAGCGTCCCACGAGGCGTGATTCCATAACGCGGATGAGGTTTGGTCTGTGTGCGTGGGGTCGCAACTTAGCATGCATGATGTCATTGGGTAATACAGCATGGGAGTGGGTGAGGGACGATGAGTCGAGGCCTTCCTTCGCGATTACCCGTCTAGTGGGCACGTGTTGTTGTTGGGTGTGGTTGTCAGGAGCTGGTGGGCACGGTTATGTCTATCATGTGTGCGGTCGGACAAAGATGGGCAATTTCCCGCCTTGCGTATGTTGCTATTGAATTGCCCGCACATGGGGCATTAAAGAGTTTTATTCGATGAGAGCATGCGGGTGTTGTATACTCCCTGCATAGATTCCATTTTCTCGTTGACATTGAAATTGAAATACAACCGTACCATCGAAATGGACCGGTTGTTGTCTAACGACATCCGTTGCTCAGCCACTTAGGGCACTTATGAGCAAAGATTGGGCCGGGTACTCTTCGACCATGCACACATATGGACACACCTCTATGTTGGAATTTGGAATAGATGGTTACACGTAGGGTAAGATATATATGCCGGCACCACAAGGGGGCCGGGTGTGGAGACTAGAGAAGTGAAAAGAACTGAGATGGCGGCCGGCGAAGGCACCGGCATGGCCGGCCGACCGCCACTAACAGGGAATAGAGAACCGCTAGTTGCATAACACTACGTACTAGGATGACAACTAGTTGCCTTGTATACATGTATATAAGCACTAGGTAGCGAGATGCTAGATAACACCCCCCCTCAAGGTCGCCGAGGTTGTCCTAGTTTGTGTCAAGGAGGGTGCCATCTTGGTCGTAGTTGTAGTGATGATAGCGTGCGTCTCATGCCGGGTAGATGTAGTGACATGTGCTCACAGAAACGTGCCGCTACCGGCGAGTTGCCGATAGGAAACGCTCTCAAAATTACTGCGGAATGTGCTAATCGGGCATGTGTCGGAAAAACTTGTCTACGGGCGAATCAGCCCACGCTTGAGAGCGCCCGGCGATGAAGGAGGAAAGCAAATATGGTTGTCAAGAGCGTGTAGGCACGCAATAGCATAGACGGGCGTTGTTCGTGTTGACTCTATGGAAAGAGGGCGGAGGTTGGGGGTGGAATGTGTGGGGTGATCATTGGGATCCATGTAGGGTGTGCAAGTGCCGTGGCCTGTGCGTAGGGGGGTTGGGGGGGTTTAAGGGGGGGGCGCTTGTATAATGTAGTGGTTGGTTTTGTGAGAAACGCATGGAGAAGGTGTATGGGGGTGGACATGTTGATGCCTAGGCCCTCGAGTCTCTTAATGTGGGCTGCGGGTTTGAGTACGAGTTTCGTACTAGTAGCGCGTAAGGCCACTTGTGACCATTCGATGATGCCGTGTTTTCCAAAGGGGTATGAGGCGGTTGAGGAGGGAGAAATGTGTGGAGCGTGGTTTAGGACTTTTATGTGCTTGTAAGTATTGTGGTAGGTCAGTCATGTGGTTGGTTTGCTGGCGATGTATGGTGCGGAGGGAGTCGTTTGGGGATTGGAATTGAGTGCGGAGTGTGGTGGCAATTTGGTTGGTGAGGGTTAACGCGGGAAAGCCGTGGAGAATAGTGTTAATACCGTCACGTTGGATGCGGAGTTGCGGACGAGACTGTTGATGAGCCGATGGCGGGGGTCGGTTTGCACTAGTAATGATTGCCTCAACTGGCCCGTAGTTGCATCTATCTATGATTGTGATTATATGGTTGCGGGTCGTGGTGCCTCTGTAGCCATGGAGGTTAAGCCTTTTATGGAGGTGGCAGATTGTGAGTTGTGCCACGGTTGCTTGAAGGGAGAGGAGGCCGTAACCTGTGTTGGAGGTGGGGCGGTGGAGAGCGGTACGGGGTAGGTTAGGGACTGAGTGTACATCCAACCCAAGGGCACTGCTGATGGAGCCATCGAGGGTCGGTTAGTAGGCAGAGAGAGAGAGAGAGAGAGAGAGAGAGAGAGAGAGAGAGAGAGAGAGAGAGAGAGAGAGAGAGAGAGAGAGAGAGAGAGAGAGAGAGAGAGAGAGAGAGAGAGAGAGAGAGAGAGAGAGAGAGAGAGAGAGAGAGAGAGAGAGAGAGAGAGAGAGAGAGAGAGAGAGAGAGAGAGAGAGAGAGAGGGTAGTGTATGCCGATAAGGAGGCCTCTAATGGCACGTAGACGACGTGGATGTGTAAGAGGGAAGGGTCGGCGTGCGGTAATGAGGGTTGTTGAGTGTCGGCGTAATTCTTTGTAGTGTGCGGTGAACGATAGGGCGGTGTTGAGTTCCACTTCTAGTACTTTGCAGTTTTTAGTTGGGAGAGATAGTCGGGAGTGGGCCCCCCTAGCCCCCAAAACCCTAGACAGACAGCGCAACTTACCTCCGCGAAACCATCGGCACAATCTTAATTCGTCTTAACCGGCCGGAGGTCGCACATGAGCTCCTTCACGGGCAAAACCACTCCCACGACCACACCCGCGACTTCACCGATCACGACGGCAGCCCATGTGAAGCCTCTATCCAGGGGGGCCCTCACCTAAATGACGCTGAAAGGGCAGCCACCACATTCAGATTTCGGGCCCAGAACTAGAGGGGCTCAACAAACTATCAAGCTAAGGAACTCATACACCTCCCTCGCCTATCTTTGTGACGACGGCTACCCAGAACTCCCCGACGTCGAAAATACATTATACGCAGCCACTCAAGAGGCATAGAAGGTGTACGAAGCCACGGACACTCCTCCCTACCCAAGCACAGTCGTCTTCCCCCCCCCCCCCCCCCCGTGCCACCCTACTCTAGCTAGGCCCTCTTGCTAAGGGGCATCTACAAGCTTCACCGGCCCATCTCAGTGGCACGTCTAGAGCTCGTATCGTCACAATACGAACACTGTCTGATCGACGCCCTTGAGGAAACCCTCTTGGCCCTAACTATGGGAGAGAGGCTCACTCACTTCACCGTGGGAGGACTTGCCCCACTCTACAATAGACATATCTAATACACCCCTACCGTTCCCCGACAGTTCTACCGTTGGGGCCTCGACAACGATATGGTGGAAAAGTCGGACTTATCCGACTTGATCCCAACCCCGGCCGACCATAAGGCCACTGCGGTCCTCGAATCTATCAACTACTACCGAGATACCGCTCAAGGCCGGACACGCCTGCATTTTCTCTACTCCTCTCTGGCAGAGGCATGAATAGACGTCTCCGGTCACCCGACTTCGACATCACTTACTACCGACAGACCGGACGGAGTCGGCGCCATTGCTATGGGCAAAGCGGACGCTACCTTCAAAGACACCCGCAAGGTAGTCCTTAGCCGCACCTCCCCACTCCCCCTCCTCTATGCCACCACCATCCACTTTACGTCCGACCCGAACAACCCACGACTGCTACGTATCTTCCGCGCCCCGAAACCTTCGCTAGAGGAGGGGTAAGTCCTATCACCAAAGCATATCTCACACACACGAGCCGACCTCCACCACACCGACCGACCACCTAACCCCGTCAATGACGCTGCATGTGCCTCTAGCGGCCTTCCCTCCAAAAAGAAGACCCACTCTGCTCGTCACATCCAAATAGCGGATCGGCACAAAATCATTTTCGCCTAGGTGGCCCTTCACGCTCACGGTTCGAGCCTTCTCGGGGGCCCTGCCAAGGTTTTCCACATATGTCGACCGCTTGACATACTTGGTGCGCTGTCGATCGACTCTTGCGTCTTAACTTACCTATCCTTACCATCCCGGAGACGGACTCTACAGAGAGCTCGACCCGACCTCGCGATCCCGTTCGGGCCGGTGACACGAGCGACCAGCCCGAGGCCTTCCAAGGAGCAAACTCGCCCCCGCTAGATCAATCTACCGCTATAGAGGAGGACCAACCATACGGCCACACCCCAAAGCCCCCACTGAAGCCCCGTGGCAGACAATTCGCCATGCTAAACGCCGCCCAAAGACTCCCAAGTCACTTCACTTAAAGGGGAAGACCACGAGCAGCGCGTGATCTCAATCCGACTCGCCCTCCATTTGGCTTCCCCCTCCTCACGCCAGCGCATCGTAGTAGAATACGCCGCCCTACTCTTTGAAGACCCCCTTATGCTCCCCCAACCCGGCGATACAACACAACGCCATGACCCAAACACCATATCCTTCTTTCCGCCACGCCCGGTAGCCTCCACGCCACAACGCACCCGTCCACCTCCCTATGAATCTATTGCGAGACATAGTTTGTGTGGTAATCAAGTTGCTACACAGCAATGTTGGTCAATTAGCATCGTGATGGTACGGCTGTGACTCAGCACTATACGATGATAAGCCAATCAGCAATAGAGAGGCTTAGGTTGCTGATGGTAGCAAGTTGTTGAGCGCTAGATATCACCTAAAGGCTCAGAATATACGTTTGCGTGTGCTCACCACAAGGTGATTGCGTGTCATGTGATAGGCAAGTGCTAGGCACTTGCTGAGGCCGAGATGACATGCAGTGTCACTCACCGAGTGCAAGCATTCCTTATCGCCCCCTCAAGTTTGACATATTATGAGCCCTCAAGCTGCTAGTTGTTGGAGTCATTTGTCTTGACTGGAACCTAGAGCTTGCTTCTCGAAGAGTGGTAGACCTTTGTGGTGTCGCACGATATGTTAGGTGCGGCTGGCTCACAAAGTGGCTGGCTCTTGCTTGTGTTTGTAGCTTTACTTCGATACCCGGCTCGTAGCGACTTGTTTGTATCGCTTGAAGCCTTGAACCCCCGAACGCCGACTCGTGTGACGTGAAGATCGGCTTGCTTTCCTTTGTTATAGCTTGGCGCTCTCTGAAGTTTTATTTGCTTCCGGAGCTTGTCACCCGCCACTTTCTTCTCTCGTGAAGGCCTATAGTGGTCCGGCTGAATTTTTGGAAAGGCATCTTACCACAACTGTACTAGCACTCTTGTACGACGTCACTTGACCGACCTCCTGAGACTCGTCTCTGATTGCCTTGGCTGTATATACTAGAAGAGCACAGCTGCGTCTTCAGTCAGCCCTTTGTCGTCTCCTTTTCTGAGCCGTGTTGCCCGCCTCTCGACCGGTACTTGGTGCTTTTCTTGGTGGCTTTTTTTCCTGATTTTCTGGTGCTCTTGAGAGCGCATCCGACGCACTTGATATGGACTCCGTAAAACTACCGAAGTTCAGTGGGGAGAAACGAGATTTTGATGTGTGGAAGAAACATTTCCGTGCATTTGGCATGATGCAAAAGTGGGCTCCGGCTTTGTCGTAGGATGGTGCCGCTTCCTCTCAGCAACAAGTCGATATGTACTCCACATTGATTCTTGCGCTGCCGGTAGACGATCTTTCTATTATCGAAAATGTTAGCGAGGATGACAAGACCTGCGGCCACACTGCAAGGACCGCGTTAGTCAATCATTATGATGACGATGGTATTTACCGGTTTACGGAAATATTGCAGGACTTGGAGACGCCGCAAGCGGACGGCGAGAGCGGCATTCAATACCTAAACCGGTTAGTTCGACTGCAACGACAGCTTGCCCGAGTTGGGGACGTCGTCCACGACCGGCGTATCATCATGTACTTGGTGAAGGGCATGCGCAGCGAATACCACTCCATCACCGACACGTGAGACGTAAACAACCTCAGCATGGATACCGTCAAGCGTGATCTTCGTCAAAAGGGCATGCGCATCGAGAGTCGCGCGCAATCACATACAACGGAGCCTCCCACGCATACGGCTTTTGCAGCGTCGGGTGGTGAGCAGCCGTAACGTGGTGTTCGATGAGGCTCATGTCCTCTCCATGGGGAAGAGCAATGCGGAGCAACGCAATGATAACGTCCCATGCACCATGTGTAGCGAAGAACCGGATACACCTTCCGAGGAGTCGCCGCTACGGGAGTCGCTGCAACATTACGTGTCGATGGAAGATGAAATGGACATGCATTCGGGGGAGACTCCACGTCCAAGGTATAATCTTCGACCCACTGCCTCACCACAGCAATGCGTACCCAGTCCGAGGTATAATCTCCGTTCAACGAGCGCTTCGGACTGCGGGAAGTATCGCAGCTAATAAGTCAACCAGCAGCCCGAATGTTCAAGACCATGTATCATACAAGCAAGCGCTGAGGAGCCCCCTATCGGGGGAGTGGGAGGCAGCTATCAAGAGCGAGTACGACTCACTTGTATCTCGCAAAACCTGGACATTGGTCCCTTGTCCTGCCGGCCGCAAACTCGTAGATTCCAAGTGGGTGTTCAAGCTGAAGCGCAATGCCAATGGGCAGATTGCAAGGTACAAAGTAAGACTTGTGGCTCGCGGATTTACTCAGGAGAAGGGTGTGGACTACCACGAGACCTTCGCTCCCACAGTTCGGGTGATTTCTATTCGAACGTTGCTCGCGTTTGCCGCTTATAATGATTGGCAGGTGGAGCAGCTTGGTGTGGTGACGGCATTCTTAGAGGCCGATATCGAGGAGGAAATCTACATGAAGCAGCCGGAAGGATTCCGTCACACCGACATCAATGAAGAGGAGCGAGTGTGCTTGTTGAAGAAATCATTGTATGGCCTCAAGCAAGCTCCTAAGGAACTGGAATAAGCCAATCACAGCATGGCTAGAGGAGTATGGCTTCAGCCAATCCAAGGTGGATCTTGGCATTTACGTCTTCATCAAGGAGGGTGAGCTTCATGTCTTGGCGTTGTACGTGGACGACAGCATCATCGTCGGACCAACGGGTAGCTTCATCGTTTGGTTCAAGTCGGCTTTCGGCGAACGGTTCAACGTGCAAGACCTCGGTCCAATGTCTTGGTTGTTTGGCATGACAGTCGAGCGTGATCGTGGCAACCGCATCATTAGGATTGGACAACAGCAATACGTCTTAGATATGCTCTAGCGCTTCAACATGATGGACTGCAAGCCAGTGGGCTCACCCATGGCGGTCGATGCTTTGAGCAATTGTGTTGAGACGTCTACATCAAAGTTGCCTCCCAGTCTAGTGCCGTACCAAAGCTTGATCGGTAGCTTGTTGTACGCTTCCGTTAGGCACACGGCCCGACATCACCATGGTTGTTAGCCACCTTAGCAAGTACATGTCCGACCCCTCTCAGTCACATTGGGAGCAATCCAAGAGGGTGCTCCGCTACCTCAAGGGGACCGCGGTTTGGTGTTGATGTACGGTGGCGCACCTTCATCAAAGGTAGTAGGATGGTCAGATTCTGACTACGCGAGTGATATCGGCGAGCGGCGCTCTCGCACGAGATATTATGTGTTCATGCTCAAAGGTGCAACGGTGAGTTGGAAAAGTCAGCGGCAACAATCTGTGGCGTTGTCGACAGCGGAGGCAGAGTATATGGCGCTGACAGCCACTCAAGAGGCGATGGTTTTTAAGCAACTGCTCCATGAGTTTCACCAAGACTCCGGGTCTCCCATCAACATTCACGATGACAATCAGAGTTGTTTCGCACACAGCAAAAATAGCATGACGACCGGACGCAGCAAGCACATGGACTTGAGGTACCACTTCAGTCGGGAGAAGGTGGAGAGCGGAGACATCAAGGTGCAATATTGTGCGACGGAGAACATGCTTGCTGATGTGCTTACCAAGCCATTAGTGAGTGCAAGACACAACAAGTTGTGCAATGCCATAATGGGTTTGCCGTCGCGGCAAGGGGGAGTGTTGCGAGACATAGTTTGTGTGGTAATCAAGTTGCTACACAGCAATGTTGGTCAAGTAGCATTGTGATAGTACGGTTGTGACTCAGCACAATAAGATGATAAGCCAATCAGCGATAGAGAGGATTAGGTTGCTGATGGTGGCAAGTTGTTGAGCGTTAGATATCATCTAAAGGCTCAGAATATACGTTGGCCTGTGCTCACCACAAGGTGAGTGCGTGTCTTGTGATTGTTGGAGTTGGGAACGGATAGTTACCCGGAGGTCGTGCCGGCCCCACAAGGGGGCCGGCTGTGGCAACTAGAGAAGTGAGATGGCGGCCGGCGAAGGCACCGGCAGGACCGGCCGACCGCCACAAATAGGGAATAGAGTACCGCTAATAGCATAGCACTAAGTACTAGGATGACAAATAGCTACCTTGTACATAAGTACTAGGCAACGGGATGCTGGTGCTAACACCCCCCCTCAAGGTAGCCGAGGTCTTGACGTCGTCCTAGCTTGCGTCGAGGAAGGTGTCATCTTGGTCGAAGGTGTTGTGCTTGTAGCGTGTGTCTCAGGCCGGGTAGGTGTAGCGACATGCGCTCACAGGAACGTGCCGCTACCGGTGATTTACCGATAAGAAGTGGTTCCAAATATACTGCATAATGTATTATTCTAACATGTAGCGGGAAAATCTGTCCCCGGGCGAATTAGCCGACGCATGAGAGCGACCGGCGAGGAAGAAGCAAAGCCAACAAGGCCGTTAGGAGCGTGTAGGCACGCAAAAGCATAGACGGGCGCTCGTGTTGACTCCCCCCTTTCGCCGTGGGAAAGTTGAGCTCCTCGCTAAGTTAGGTGAGCGTTCGGCGTTGCCTCGGGAAAAAACAAGAACACTACGAATTAAAGTACGCACGGGCCGAATTTTCGCGGGTCGGTCGTCAAAAATAGATCCGGTCGAGAGCATCGGTAGGCTGAAGGCTAGGTAAGATTGGAAGCTGGGTAGGGCGAGTGTAGCGCCGGGCGCTTTACACAAGCTCTTCTCCTTTTTACGTGGGAGATGGTAGGACAGTCGCGGACAACCAGCTCGAATGCGAAGCGCGGTGTCGGTTGGACGATGAATTACTAGCGTGGCGCCGAGCGCTTTACACACGCTCTACTCTTTTTTACGTAGGAGTAGGTAGGACTAGCGTGGCGCCGAGCACTTTACACACGCTCTTCTCTAGTGTAACTTGGTGGAGGGCCCATAACCCGTTAGAGTTGGGAACGGATAGTTACACGTAGGTCGTGCCGGCCCCACAAGGGGGCCGGCTGTGGCAACTAGAGAAGTGAGAGGAGAGAGATGGCGGCCGACGAAGGCACTGGCAGGGCTGGCCGACCGCCACAAATAGGGAATAGAGTACCGCTAATAGCATAGCACTAAGTACTAGGATGACAAATAGCTACCTTGTACATAAGTACTAGGCAACGGGATGCTGGTGCTAACAATAATAGGCAAGTGTTAGGCACTTGTTGCGGGTGAGATGACATGCAGTGTCACTCACCGAGTGTAAGCATTCCTTATCGGCCCCTCAACTTTGACAGAATCTGCTGCGGTGGATATCTCTCCGGACGACATTCCGCGCCGTCCCACTCCATATCATCTCACTACAACGGACCACTCGACATGTGGCCGACTGGAATAGATACATGAGAATCGACCTTCACCCCAAGAGGGAATGCCAACGGTGGGACGTCTTCGACAACATGAATCGCTCTTCCCAAGAGGTGTGCCAATTGTGAGCGAGGGAACATAGGGGGGGGCATAAAAAGCCAATCCCTTAACAAGGCGAACGGAATTAGCGATATAACTAACCATAGGCGGGTTTTTTCCCGTGGCAATGGGGGGTTTTGTGGATTTCACAACGGGACTTTGCCATTGAGCAGTATGTAATGCAGTGTATTTCATCCTCCGGCCCTTCCGGAATTTTATTACACCCTCTATACGGTTTCACTAACTCAGTCCCTAGGAGTATCTAGGATTAGCAATGCCAGCCTAAATTTTGCACTCTAATAAGTCCTAGATGGCATATGCAAAAAGGCCCTCAGGCAGCACTCGCACACCGTGATAGCGGTACATGTTGATAATCAATTTCATTTTCATTTTTCGGGAGTGGATTGGGCACTTTATTGACGTCGACAATGAGGTGAGAGAGGCAGTGTTCAAGGAGTGCCTTATTGGTTTTGGAGACAACATTACCATTGCGCCAGACTGCCCCCGTCACGCATTATTTCCTTGTTTTAAGGTCAAGCCCCGTGTTTTCTCTGAATAGAGAGAGTTTTCTGAGTTTTATGGTGAGATGATGTATCGAGCTCGTCGCGAGGCTGAGGTCGATTGCGAAGCCATGACCCGGGTAGGCTTCCATGGAGGAGTGGTCGGGAGGGGGGGGGGGGGGGGGGGGTCGCGGGGGGCGGACGTGGGATGTAGCCACGGCTAACAACAGTAAGCCACCGTAGGAATGGTTCAAGGAAGAGGGTAAAAAGAAAGGGAGAAAGCGTGTCGCCTTGAAGTGCCCCACGGTTAATGTCGATGTGTGGTGTGACATGTGTGTTGCCGTGTGGGGTGATATAGTTGGTGGTGGATTTCCCGCATAGTTGTTCGCACGTGGTGACAAAGGAGGAGGGCATGCCTAGTTTTAGCATGCGTTTGAACATTATTCTGTGGTCAGCCCCATTGAAGGCTCCTTTAAAGTTCGCGTACATAATGTACATCCCCATGTTGTACATATTGGCATCCTCCATCATCATAATGAGGGAGGCAAATCCTTTTTTTTTGCTCTGCAGGAGGCGGAATCCGTCATATTGGTCGCTAAGGATGCCGTAGGCTTCCGCGTATGTAGATCCGGCTTCTTTGATGAGGGCAGTCCATAGCTTAAGTAGGTTGTTCATGAGTGCGATGGGACGGTATTCATCGATAAGGGCGGGGTTTGCCTTTTTGTGAAGTAGGCATGTGGTGTTGTGGCACCATTCAAGTGGGGTGCATGAGTTGTTAGCGACAAGGGTCATTATTAGGGAAAAAAATAGTTGCATGCGCTGCTGAGGGTAGATATTTGATGATTTTATTTGGGATAGCATCCGGGCCAAGGGACTTTTCTCTGCCAAGCTGCTGAATGGTTTGCTTGAAAGTGTCTATTGTAATAACATCCGATAGTGTGGCAATTGGGTCCCCGTTGGGGTGACTTTGAGTTGGTCGGGTGAGGTGTCTTTTTCCCAAGGGTGTTGGGGAGTATATATGGTGTGGTTTTAGTAAGTTGTGTCTTAAAGTGTGCATGGACTTCTCTCACAATTTCCGTCGGGCTAGTAGTAATGTTGTTGTTTTTTCTGACTACTTTTTATATGTTTGGGATGGACTTGCTTTGTGGGGTGTGGCCGCTTTGAGTCTTGAGCCGGTGGTAGTTTTGCTTGGGGTTAGCGTCGTAGGCGGTGCTGACTTTGTATTTGAGTTTGTGTATTCTTTGCGTAATTGCTTCGTCTAGAAGTTTTCGGATTTTGTCTTGGCATTTGGTTGTGCTTTCATTAGGAGTAAGCTCTTCGGTGGTATTTAATAGTTTTGTGCTCGTGAGAGGGTGGCGTGTTGTGTGCTGCATTTACGTAATTGTTTGGTAAGTTGTCGGGTAGGTTTATTGAGCCGAGTGGGTGTGTTTAGGTTTTGCTGCACGCTTTGGTGGGGAGGAGGGTTCATATCGTCTATGTGTGTGTGTGTGTGTGTGTGTGTGTGTGTGTGTGTGTGTGTGTGTGTGTGTGTGTGTGTGTGTGTGTGTGTGTGTGTGTGTGTGTGTGTGTGTGTGTGTGTGTGTGTGTGTATGTGTGTGTTACATTCGTTGAGTAAATTAATGCGTTGTTTGGCTAGGCAGTTGAAAATGTCCGTAGGGGTGTTGTTCAAGGGGGTGTTGATGATATTTGTTTGTAGGTCGAGTGTTTGAGTAATGAGTGAGGACATCATCCCATGAACTCCGGCCGGTAGCCTCGCAGTAAACGCGGAAGGCCCATAACCTGTTAGAAATGCCATGAGGGGGGTTGGAACCCACGCCTCCCGGAACGGAGATGTACGCCGTATCCAAGTACCGCCCCAAAAGTCGGTACCTGATTGGAACACATTGTGCATATGAATTCCGCGCATCGTGCATACACTGCGACCACTTATGTGTGGAGGGCCAAGACTCCCCCGGAGTCCAGCGTAAAGATGTGTCCATTATCAGACCCACTAAGGGATGTCAACAGGGCTACCATATAACGTCGTCGTCTGAGAGGTAAAGTTTAAATTTGTATAAGCGAGTATTGGCCATAGTGTTGTTTCAGAGTGCAGTTGGTGGAGGTGAGGTGATAAGTGATTGGGTGTGTGGTATGTTAAGATGTATAGCGGAGGGGTCCGCGAAGGATGAGATTGTAGTGGTCACTTTGCGGTGCGTGAGGGGTGGCTTGTCGGTGGAGGTAGAAGAGAGGGTGAGCCAGCGGTCGATGCAAGAGCCACTACTTGGGAAGGTCGGTAGAGATGGATGTAGGGTTGTGAGATGGGAGATGAGTAGTGATGTAAGGGCTATGTGACCCGTACCTAGTTGGGTGGAAGATTGAGAGTCGCCTCCCCATGGGAGACGATGCTTTGGATATAAGTCGTGGAGCATGAGTCCCCATGCCATGACAGCTTTGTAGAGTTCTATGTTATGAGAGCCCTACAGTTGGAGCATATAAATCCCGATGATGAGGTACGGTGTGCTCGAGTGAGGGGTACGAATGAGTCCCGCAATGTGGGGAATGTATTCCGGAGGAGGGTTAACAAGGTGTAAGGCTGTCAATGACTGTTTTTAATTGTATTGCATCGGTGGAGCGCAGAGGGCATATGGAGATAGAAGGTTGGTTACATGTTGTATCGACTGAGATGTGTGTGAGAGAGTGGAGTTGGGGGATGTCCGAGAGTGCGGGGTGGTGGGAAACCGGCTTCGCGAGGGCTGGGGTTGACCTAGAGCTTGAATTTGTAAGTAACTCAAAGTTTTGTGAGTGTATGTTGCCACGTGATTGGTTGTGCGGTCGGCACGGAGATGGAAGTATTGGCGGAGTGTACTAGTTGGTAGGAAATGTTGGCGTAATGGGTTGTATGGGGTATTGAAATTGAAATTGAAATTGAAATTGTTTACAACATGTACCGTATGCGCCGGTTTTCACCAAAAGCCGGATGCGTCGTGTATGGGGTATATATGGTCCGCATTTTTGAGTTTTGATTCGACGCCTGGCTAGGAGGTTGACCGGTGAGGGCTGCCTCCCGAGCTTGCCGGAGCGTGTGCTCGCGGCTGGTGAGGGATCTTCTCAGGCAAGTTGCACGGCCCGAAGATCTCCAATCGTAGCGGTACGGGAAGGCCAAGCCTCGGGCTACGATTGTCGTCGCTACAGCCCATAGGCGTGTTGCGGCGACCCACCGGATCCTTTTGGCGTGTGCTAGTATTTTAGTAGGACTTATGTCCCGTTTGCGGTGTTAAGCGATTGTATAGGCTGCGTTTTCATGACAGTCAACATTAAGAAGTGCTGCATCACATGCGCCCTCTTGAGTAAAGGCAACGTTCTCTCCCCCGCCAATTGCCCCCTCCTCGTTTCCCGCCTCCAACACCAACACGTTATTGTCCACGGCTCTAACTCTTGCATCCCCTCTATCGACCCCTTTGAGACATTCCGAGTCCTCGGGGTCGAACTCAACACCGCCCTCTCTTTCACCAAGCATTGACAGGAACTCAAACGCACAACTTCATCCCTCATTAACGCCCTCTCCATCTCCGTACTAGCACAATTCCGCAGAATCCGCGTCATCCGAGGACTCCTCATCGGCAAGCACTTCACCCTCCAGCTTTGCGTCTTTAGCAACTCCGCCCAACTCGACACTCTCGACAGCCAAATCTGCAGAGCGCTCCGCTCCGTTGTCTCATCGGTAAGAAACCTCCGAAACCTCTCCCCCACGGCCCTCCATCGTAGCACCACTGACCTCGGCTACGGCCTTCCATCCCTCAAGGCACACGCAGCACAACTCACGGTCTGCCACCTACACAAAATCATGAACACCCAAGGCTACCGCGGCCACATGCCCCGGACACACTTACACCCCATCTCCACCCTCTACAACCATTGATCCACATAATTCATCATGTCACGCGGCCATGCCCTACCCGCCCTCCGATGCCTTGTCCGAGCTCAACGCGACGCCGGCACCATGTTCCATCAAATCTCCGCCCTCACACTCACCAGCCCCATCGCCTGCACACTCCGCAACCACTTCACCCGTCAAGACGACACCTTTCTAGCCTTGCTCCGCGACAAAGCCACACACACACACATGATCGACCCATGCACTTACAAACAAGCTTACTGTGACTTCAACCCCCGCCACACACACGTGTCCCTCCTCTTTCGCCTCACCCCCCTTTAGAATGACTCCATCACCACATGGCCACAACTCCTCTTCCGCGCCTCCGACTTCTCCGTCCTCCTCAAGTCATGCAAAACCATATCCACCCTCGAAGGCGCTAACGACCTTCTCTCAGTCCCAGACGTCTCTTTAGCCGCAATCCTCATAGAACCCCTCGCCACCATTCATAATCGTATACCCATCTCCCAACACACCCCTAAACAAGCCACACACCCCACTGCAATCCACCCCTCATGGCTTCCACTTATACTCTCCCATCTGCCACGTTACCCCGACGATTTCCTCCGGCATCCGCCCACTCCACCCCAACACCCCCTCCAGCATACCCCCAATCACACACATCGACGCAGAATACCTTTCGCCCTCGGACACCTCTTACCCTCTCCGCGACGTCAACCGCATCCTCTCGAGACATAAGGACACTGAATACGGCCAAACTCACTACACGGTCAAATGGGCACCGAAACGCCTCACGGAATGGGACATCCAACTACAACTCGACGACGGCTTCCGCCTCATATCTTCCACGCCCACCTCAGTATGCCAACCTATTTCTCCTCCCTTACAATGCTCGATTTGCCATGACCCCATGCACCCCGAACCCATCACCCCCCCTTAGGGTGGACAACTGCACATGCCCGCACTTCGCTGTCCACTCTCATTGTCGCCCAATTCGGGGTCCCGACAAATGGAGATGCGACTGGAGCAAACGCGCACAAACTCACGACATGTACCGCCTCCGCAACGTACATTTGGCTCCATGCCTACAACTCCATGACACAATCAGTAGGACCCCCTCCGGCCCCACCGCACTTGCAACATTCAACAACGGCTTCGCTGCCGCCATCATCCCCATCCTCCCCACCCCCGGACCCTCTCCATGGACGCACCACCTCATCACCTTCAATCACGACCCAATAAATCCCGGCCTCGACATGAACCCCGTTGGCAAATTCGCAGTACACACACACCCCGCCCTCCCTAACACAACCGTACTCTGCACCCCAAACGGCTACGCAATCCTTACTCGCCTCGGCACACGCTCGGAAATCAACGCACCCACCCAAATCACCACCACACACAACCGTTGGGCCACAAGGGAGGACCTTCTCTCGGCCCTCCGGACCACATTCCAAACACAGACAGAACTCTACTCAAACCCCCTCAACAAGTCCCTAAACTCACACACACATATAAGTCACTCTACCCCGAAGATATTGTTTTCTCATCAAGCAGTAGTAACGCCCCTCACACATGGCATGGTACAAGCATCGCAAGCCCAGAATATGATTATGAATGCATGCGCCGCGCCATGGAATACACGGTCATAACCGCTCACTCCACCATCCTCACAGTCCCCGAGCGCCACCATCCTCATCTCCCCAGATAGGAACATACACCGTATCGCCACTCCAGATTCATACACCTCCCCCTACACACACCCTATACACACCCTCCCCAATGATACCAACACTTTCCTTGCCCCCGACCAACATACCGGCACCCCCACACCCACTCGCTTCGGCACACGGTGGATGGTAGACATCTACCTCGTCGCTAACCACCTCGCCCTATCCTTCCTACCATTCCACACAGCCATGACCGCTCTCCTAACACTCTCGATTCCATATATGACACAATCATCCCAATTTCCAACCTCACCCCCTTAACCCCGACCCCCTCGACGCATACACACCTCATTCGGCAGGCATCTACTACCATCCCCCCATCGCTATCCCTCCCGCAGAACGCAAGTAACTAAGCTACTCTCCCACGAAGGGTGTTCTCGCTTGGAACTGACAGTATTTCGTATACACAAACGGCTCCAAAAAGGGAGGCTCCTCCTCACTCGAAGCTGCCGCGACCAACCCTGCCTCGGGCACTCATGTCAGAATTCTGGTATCTTCCACCCCCTCCCACACCATTAACCGCACCGAACTAGCAGGCATTTACGTCGGCCTCCAGCTTGGCCACACGCACCTCCTCGCCGATAGCGCATGCTCACTCCGCCTTATGCAAGGCTTCATGCGCTGCTCCTCCGCCTATTGAGACCACATCCACCGCGAGACCCTCGTATCCATCACCCACACCCTACACACCCGATACACATCCGGCATCCGCACACACCTAGGCAAAATCAAGGCACACAACCACTCTCTCGGTAACGACCACGCAGACGTGGTACCCAACCAAGTCGCAGATGGACACCAACCCCACACAACGTACGACACCGGCTAAGACGTATCGATAGGCACATTGACTTGGCCCTATACACTCATCCCTCAGCCACAAGGAGAGCCCAAGCCCTAGAGGTACACCAACATCAAATCAGACGCAAACAAACAAAGTGTTATCGTGCCCACAAACGGCTGCAAGTCCCGCAGGTAACGAGCTTGCCGCTTGCTCAACGTGTCGTTTGGCTGTATCATGCTCAAATGTTGCAGTGTGTCGTTGTTTGCTGCGACAATGAACTTAGAGCAACCTTCATGGTAACACCTCCAATGTTGTACCGCCTCACGTACGGTCAAAGCATCCAAATCGTACGCAGAGAAGGTGTTGCCGCACTCAGTTGGACTCAGCTTACGCGCCGTGTAAGAAAATGGTTGAAGTCCTCCTCCTTGGTCTTGCAGCATGACTGTTGCAATCCCCACTATCATAGCATATGTAGCCACGGTGAACGTCGCGTCCGAGCTGGCCTCCGGAAGGATCAAGCATGTCGCAGAAATGAGCCGTAACTTAATGAGAGACTCAAAGGCTTTCAAACAAGCATACGTCATTGTAACCTTATATGAATGAGACTTCCGCAATACGTCCGCCAATCGAGCCGTAAGGTCGATAAAATGATGGATGAACTTGGCGTAGAAGTTGCAGAATTGCACGAAGCTGCGAACCTCATTCTGTGTGGAGGCACGGGCAAGTATGCAACGGCCTCGACTTTCTTAGCCGTAACTGACATTTCACTATCTGACACAGTGTGGCAGTGCAACCCAAGTACTCCATCTCCTTGAGATCGAAAAAGCAATTGTCAAAGCGCAACTTCAAGCCCTCCTGCTTAAAACGCTGAATCACAAAAGGCCGGTGCTCGACTTGCTGCTCCAAAGTACAATTGCAGACACAAACGCCGTCGAGGCAGACCGTCATGAACTTGTGTAGGAGTCGCGGAGAATATCATTCATCATCCGTTGAAACGTAGTTGGAGCATTGCACAGTCCAAATGGCATGGCGACCCACTCCATCAAACCATCAAGTGTCAGAAACGCAGTATTGAGAGTCCTCTTCACGCACTCGAACTTGCCAAAAGCCGGGCGCTAGGTCGAGATGGGTGCAAAATTTCGCCTCCTTCAGCTCATCGAGGGTGTCGTCCACACGCGGAAGGGGGTGAACGTCCTTACGCGTAACCTCATAAATGCCACGGCAATCAATGCAGAGTCGAAGCGAGCCATAAACTTTACGCAAAAACCGAATTGGCGAGCCGAACTCACTTAGACTATGACGGATTAGGCCAGCCTCCACTGCGTCTTTAAGCTGTCGATTAAGCTCAGCGCGTTCTTTTGGTGAAAATTGGTTAAGACGCTGACGTTTCATCGGGCCAATTGTTCCAATGGAATGGTCCCATTGTCCGCTTGCATGCGGCGAACCTATTGGCTTCAATAACTCCAGGAAATCATCGTAGAGTAGCGTTTGGAAGTGTTGACGCAATAAGTTTGTCTCTAGTGTGAAACCCTGCCGGATCTCCCGTAGCTTGCGTGACGTTAATTACGTAAAACTTAGCGTTACATGCCTTGCTTCGAGCTTTTGAACTTTGCCAAGCGACATTAGTAAACACTCACGTCGTCGCTCCCATGTTTGAACATCAATTGTTGCATCGTCCGTCAAGGTGAAAACACGCGCCGTGTCGATCAATAAAGAAGCGCGCTCGTCATTCGGCCGTGGTAAACCGAGAACCGGATCAAAAACACGTAAATCACGAAAGACGTAAAATGTCCGCTTGAACTCGTGTCGAGCGAGCTCGAAAGCAATCCCGCAATTCGTCGAAGACATCACACGCTGTCTGTTAGCGAGTCGATTTGGTGTCTTGTCCTTAGCCTTGTGCGTATGAAGCGAAAAGCGTCTTACTACGAAGTCCTCTCACACGAAGTCAAGTGTCGCAACATAGTCGACTAATCCAGAAATTCGTTGAGCCCCCCATTATAAGTTTTCTTGTTTAACTCGGTTCGAATCAATGGGCGAGCTTCGGTGAGATCAGTCAACATGGCGGAAGCATACGGAGAAAATTATCGCAGCGTAGCGATGGACGTGATAGGCTCGCTTGGTGGCACATGCAGCAATGGGGGTTCGATAAGTGTTTTAGTCGGTGCTGAATAGTAAAAATCACACTCAAAGTCGACCAACCACAGCCGAAATGGCCATAGAGCAGGGGCCACGACCTCACGCTTTGTCGGGTCGTCCACTTGCTGACAAGTAAGCAACTCTCTCCTTGCAGAGATTTTTTTGTAAATTTTCCACTGTCGAGTGAGGTCGTTGAGCTAAGTCCACTAAGGTAGAAAAGACACAACCATCGTAGATGTAGGAGTTACACGTCGACAACTCTCAAAATGACATGCCATGTGCTCTGTCGGGTCCCATGGTGGATTGAAGAACACGCGCTCCCCACTAAGTCTCTCTCCAAGACATAGTCACTCAGCAAACCGTGTGTTAAGTCACCGTATGAGTTTAGACCCGCATCGTATGTACAACCTTCTAGAGTGCGTGCAAAGGCTCGAAAACAGAGTCAACGATTTTCCAATCAATCGAACGCCTAGTTGTTACATATCGATGACGGTCTCTCCGCTTGCTCTTACGACGACGACATGCTACTTGTTTCGCATATGACGCAACTGAAGTCGATGGAGGTGTCGAAGGTGTACCTTGCAGCGGTGTTGCTAACAATGTCTCAAGACGGCAAGAAGACGTAGTCATCTGCCCCACTTCGTCCGAAGAACAGTCTTGCCACCATCATCTGTGCTTGTTTGGCGTGTCGACCTTACCCTTCAACTATGGGAATTGGAAGAAACGGTGCCCCTCTTTGTAGCACTTGAAGCAAAGTCCCTCCTCTTGGTGTCGTCTACGCTCATGAAGGGTAAGCGCTCATGCGATGTCGTTAAAATCAATTCGGCCAGTACTCGAATAAGACTGACCTTTGCCTCCCCGATTGCCACGGCCACGGCCACGACCATACCCTTCACCGCGCTGAGGGCGCTTGGTGCCCTCGATCCGTGGGTCCTCGATAGGGCGCTTCTTAGAAGGTCGTTTGCCTCTAGGGTTGTCAAACGGTACATGTGTGCTCCTTGCATGACCCAGATGAAGCGAATCGGTCACGAGGTAATTCACGAAATTTTGCAACTCAACTAGCGGCATGTTGTAGCCATATTGTTGGGAGCGATGGGTGTTAGCCTGACTCTAAAGCTTAAAATTCGCCAACCCATTGGTGAAGCGAACGCACTGGAAGTCGTCCGTAAGAGGTTGTCGGGACCTCCGTAAAATACGTTGAACTATTTGGTGTAGTTAGAGTCACTCATGGAACCTTGCGTATGTCCAATCATAGCGGTAATCGCATCATCCCGAATGATGGACAGCGTAGACGTCTTGCGAATCTTAGTAACCAAAGAGTCGAAAGTGTGTGGAATCGAAGCGTGTTGCTTACGGTTAAGCCACATGCTATTCAAGGGTTCTGAAAATATAGGTGTAACCCAAGCGACGGCGTTGTGCGAGTCAACATTGATACCGGGCATGGCGAAGCACATCTGATTGATGTACCCTCTAATCAACATCCACAAATGACCAAAATTGACAGCTATAAAACGAACGACGAAGAAGGGCTGCATTGGTAACGAAGTGTCTTCATGAAGGAAAAGCTGCCGAGAAATAATAGCGAATCGAAAAGCCTCCCACTGAGCCACGTATCCAAAATGTAACAATTCATGTTTACGTTGAGTCTCTTGAACAAGTCCAATCTTACACGGGGTAAGAGAAATTCAGTCAATGTCAATCCTAGCCGGAATGACGTAAGAACCATCAAGATGGATGGTCGATTGTGATGTAACGTCATGTTTGCCCTTCGCTTCAATCGCTTGTGTACGCGGGTTAGCTGTCACGTACGTACGGGACAAAAACATACACCGAAAGGACGTAAACGAGTTGGTGCTTTCGAGCGGGTAACGGCACTCGAATATGGTTGCCACTCAACAACGTAAGATCGTCGACGGTCGGGGTAAGGCCAGCTTCCTAAATACGTTCGCGAACGGCCGCCGGCCGCGTCGACAAACTCTTCGTTAGGCAAAATTGAGCCGACAATAAACAAAGTTTTACCAATACGGGGCTCACGTTGTAACACGAGTTTGATGTCTGAGGCTTTGGAACCTCCGACATGTAGTACGACAACCACGTAATTTCCGGGACCAAGGGAAGCCATGTCGAATCAAACAAACGGCGTCGAATGAAGCAAGCAACAAAGAAAGCGTGTGAAGATCAAGACGCTCCGAAACAAGTGTGGCAGTTTGCCTTCGGAGAGCTAACCGTTGACAATCATAATATGTTCTTACTTGTTGTTGTGCATGTGGAAGTGTAGAAGGAGACAAAGATTCCTTTGTTAGCGTTTAACAATGTATTTAAATGGAGCCAAAGAATGGCTAAAAAGTTCTGTCACCCCCCTCCATAGCACTAGGCTTAAATGTGTCAAGCCTAGCTAGCTTGCACTTGCTCTCGCGTAGTCCTCGTGCCATGCGCCAGGGCTCCCGTAAGGGTCGGAACATACTCGCAGCGCGGCTCGTATGTCTGGGTAAATTGGACTAGCACGTAATGTAGCTCATTAGATTAACAATGCGTACATATAAGAAGCGGGAGTTAATGGCAGTAATATACATAATAGTACCCTCGCAAAATTGTTGTGGCGACGTAACCTCGTGTACGTCCTTCCGATGGAAAAGTACGAATCAAATTAGTAGCGGGTACATGCATCATGTCTTGTAATGTACTGATGATACATGGTTGTACTCGTCACATTTACGCGAACTGTAGCTGAGGCAACGTGGAGCATGCGAAACATGGTGGGAGTAAGCTAGATGATGCCTATTTAAGTCTAGCTTAGGTGAGCAGATAAATGGCATAAAATGGACTCATGTCTTTTTTCTTTTCTTAATTATATCAACTGTTACTCCAAAAAGTAGACATTCTCGATTACTTCATCATATGCACTCCTAGCACATGATATTTGATTGTGTTAGCAATCTGTTGAAGAGGCAAACTACCAAAATTGTTAAGTTCCGGAACATTGTTCGATGTACTATACTACTATTACCCCCCAGTATTTATTAAAGTAATAAGCACAATGAGTTTCTTATGCGTCAAGACGCTCTGCTCTTATTTCCCGAGGTAAAGTTGGCTACGCCGCCAAGCTACGGATGACCGTTACAAGAGAGCCCTAACTTGAGCTATGGGGAGCATGCAAAGACTGGCGAGAGCTAACAAGGTGTATTTAAATCGAGTGCAATGGAGGTACAATTAATGTGTAGTTTACAAGAGGCTAATTGCCACAAACGCTACTTATTGCAAGTCGCAAAACCTTCGACTACATTCATATGGCTCTCCTCTCCGAGATCTATCTGACATGACTTCTCACATACTCCCACCGATGCCACATACCGTCCACACCCCCACTTTCCACGTATACGCTAGCGTCCATTACATATATTCGCGCACACGCTTGCATATAACCTCTCAAACAGTCATCCATATATTCACCCCCACTACCGTACCTCTCACGGAAATGGGATGACTTAATGATCTCCATGTGCCTGCGGGTCTAAGTTCTGAAACGGAATACAACTCGCATTTGGGACCGCGGCCACGAACCCATCGACTATCACATTTTCACATCAAAAGCATGGCCCACGCAAAGCTCCCCGCACACAATGCTAACCGATTTCTAATAGCAAGTATCTTCGTATCGGCCTCCAAAAAATTACCATTCAACATATTTTTTCTGCAAGTAAAAAAATTGAAGCCACAACACGACGACTTTCGCGGGGATTCCATATTATTCAAGAGAGAAAGAGAGAGTTCCATGCACACACACAAACACACACAAACATACCTTGAAAGAAAGAGAGAGAGCCACACATACACACACACACACACACACACGCGCGCGCGCGCGTGTGCGCGCAGACACACATCTTTGACTTGTGTAGCTATCGTTTTTATTTACTAGTTCATGCTTCTTCTTCAAGAGCTGTTAATGCTGCTGCTGTTGTTGCTGTTATAAATGCACACATGCACAAATACACACACAGCGAGAGAGAGAAAGAGAGAGAGTTCCATGCACACACACAAACACACACAAACATACCTTGAAAGAAAGAGAGAGAGCCATACACACACACACACACACACACACACACACACGTGTGCGCGCAGACACACTTCTTTGACTTGTGTAGCTATCGTTTTTATTTACTAGTTTATGCTTCTGCTTCAACAGTTGTTAATGCTGCTGCTGTTGTTGCTGTTATAAATGCACACATGCACAAATACACACACAGCGAGAGAGAGAAAGAGAGAGAGTTCCATGCACACACACACACACACACACACAAACACACACAAACACACCTTGAGAGAAAGAAAGAGAGCCACACACACACACATACACATACACACGTACACACACACGCGCGTGTGCGCACAGACACAAACACATCTTGAGAGAAAGAGAGAGAGCCACACACACACACACACACACACACACACACACGTACACACGCGCGCGTATGCGCACAGACACACTGATGTTACTTGTGTAGCTATCGTTTTTATTTATTGTTTTATGCTTCTACTTCAACATCTATTATTGCTGCTGTTGTTGCTATTGTTTTTGCACACAGAGACATACATACACACCCGCGCGCACACACACACATAAATGCACACAAAGAGAGAGAGAGATAGAGAGGGGCACACAGAGACATACACCCCCCTCCTCCCCCCCCCCCCCCCCACACACACAAACACACACGCAATCGGGGTCTCGCAACAACGGTTGCATGATGAGCTTGCAATACGTAGGCGCGCTCGTGCACGGGCAAACGACTGTTTCGACTGCACAGTTCGCGCAGAAAGAATGGTTACATGTAAGTTGTTAAGCACAGCTAGACGGCAGTCTATTTCGGGTCCGACGGGTTACGCGGTTGTACGCCGGAAGACGCATCACGCATCCACTTATATATCTATGTGGGTCTGACCGTGTGACTGTAATTGAAATTGAAATTGAAATTTTGAAATTGAAATTGTTCACAACATGTCCCGGCAAACTGGACCGAGTGCTGTCTCACGGGCCACTCTACTTCGCCATACAGGACTTATTAGCAAGTTGGGCCCGGGTCTCTCCGACTAGGTACATTTCTTATCGACACACCTATCTGCAATGTGTGCCGACGTTCCTCGGGAGTTATATAACTGTAAGCAACCGCAGTAATTGCCACAGTCCCCCCACCTAAGCAGTAACAGCGTAATAATTTTGTAATCAAGAAAAACAGATCTAAAAATAAATCCACTTGTCTAGAAATGCAAAACTAAACTGCTGCTCGACCTTCACGATGCACGGCCCGCTCCCGCCGAACCGGGGTGTCGACCGGCCTAGGCCGGTCGGCGTTCGGAAGGGACGACGGGCCAGCCTAATCTAGCTCCCGCGTGACTTCGGTCTTGCCGAAGGTAGGAGGGGAAAGGCTGGCAAAAAACCCCTCCTCGCGCGGTCGCTCGTCGATCCCGCCGCTCCATCCCGTAAACCCCGCCCCAAGGTCTTGCCGCGTCCACCGACGCGGCGGTCCTCCGTGTCGAGGTCCCCCATCACCTCGAGGACAGGTGGGGGGGACCGAGACGCACAGACATAGAAAAAACTAGCGCTCTTGCCCTCCGCGCCTGAATTTTTCCCCGCTCATTTCCCGGTTTTTTCTCTGTCTGGTACCCGGGTACCTGTCGGTTTTCCGGCATGTGGCCGTACCCTCCCCCCCTCTGATCGCGCGTCCACCGAGCAGCCTTTGCTTGAGCGGGGGCCTCCGCGCTCACCCGGGCCCACGCTCAAGGAATCCTAGGATTATGTAGTTCTGTGGGGGCAGTGGGTGTCGAAGAGGGGGGGGGGGGCAGGTCACCGTAGCCGGATCCGGCGGGCCGCGGGCGCCCGGAATTAAGCAAAACCCTCCGTGCCGGGTTTTCCGGCGGCGCCGACCCAAACGGTCGCCGCCGCCAGATCGTGTCGCTCCTCCCGTCGCGACTGTCCTCCTTGCCGTCCCAGCTGACTCCTCCCCCCGGGAGATGACGCTGGACGACGTGGCGACGCGCTAGTGAGCGCCCTACCCTGGTGCTGCTCCCCCAACTTGCTCGACGCCGGGTACGGACATTATTTTAGTGTCCAAAAAAGCCCTCCGTACAGGGCTTTCCGGCGGCGGCTGATCCTGAGGATCGCCGCCGCCTCCTGTAGCCGCTCCTCCGTCTGCGACTAGCCGCCGTCCTGTGCCATGTCTTGCCTCACCCCTCGGTAAGGTTCGACCGGCACAGGGCTGGTCGATAGCTAGCGAGCGCCCTTTCCTGGCGCTGCTTCCCGGCTGGCCACCACCAGCTCCAACACCCGCCTCCCACCGCTGATCCGGCCGTACCCTCCTTGCCATCAAACGCTGCCGTAGTACAGGTCCCACTCCTAAAAGTAAGGATGTATCTGGGAGTATCTGTGCGCGAAAAAACATATCGGACGGGCCGAGCGGGAGATCTTGGCGCCGGTAGTGCACAGAAATTATTTTTTCAAAAGCCCTATGTACAGGGCTTTCCCGACAGCTGCTGATCCCACGGATCGAGCTGTCGGCCCTCTTAGCCCCCTACCGTGCCATGCCTGGCACGGCTACGGGGGTTTCCAGCGCCCACCACGGGGAGGTGAGGGGATGCCGACGGGCCTGCGAGCGCACCCCCCTCCGGGGCCGCCGCCGCTGCGCCGCCGGCGGGCGCCGTGTGACTGTACTATGTGTGCGGGAGAGTGCGTGCGCGTATTTGCTGAGACCTTATGCGTGCGTGTGTGTGTGTGATCGCGTGTGTGACCGGGTGCGTATGTGTACGCGCGTCTGTGTGTGTATGTTTGTGGCCGTGTGTGTGTGTTTACTTGCACCAGTACGCTGAGGTTGCGCTCCCGGCGGAGGGGTCCGTGCCCATCACCACATTGGCGCGGGCGGAACGGCATTCACGAGTGCCGCCAAGCCGAAAATCAAGGCCACGGCCCATACAAGCGTGATGCGCCTCGGATCTAGCATCGTGGAACGGGCGCGGGTGCGGTAAGGTGTTGGTGAGAGAGTGTGTGCTGGCGCGATGACTGCGCAGAAAAGGCCGTAGGATAATAAGTCCGATACAAAGCCCGTATATAGTGCGGTCCGAGCCGTGTACCGGCCTAATTGGAATACCAGAAAGCACGAGGAACACTATGGCTCGTGTTTTTTTTGTCCCGCGAGCCGGGTACCGGCCGAGCCGTGTTCCTACGAGCCGTGTTCTTTTTTCTAATTGGAATATCTAGCTTGGTGGCACCCGCTACCCAACTGACTAGCCTACAACTTCCGACTCCCGATGCTCTCACTCGCTTGGGAGATTCCGGGGGCCACATTCAACGGGGCATTTCGCGCATTCTTCGTACCCGGGCCTACCTTGACCTCTTGGCGTTCTGCAGACCTTCCCCACCGGACTATATGAGGGTGATTTCGGGTACGGGTCGCGGGGCTTTGGCTATCTTTTTCGCTTCACATGAGTCCAGTTTCACGATGCCATCCGATTGCTATACGATGGCAGCCCACCGGGTGCTTGGCTTGACTGCGGAGCGCGCCGCTCATGTTCGAAAGTGCGCGCGTGTGCAATGTGTGCCCCTGTGTGTATGTCGTGGCTCTCTCTCTTTCTTTCGAAGGTATGTTTGTGTGTGTTTGTGTGTGTGCATGGAACTCTCTCTTTCTCTCTTTCTCTCTCTCGCTGTATGTGTATTTGTGCATGTGTGCCTGTGTGTGTGTGGCTCTCTCTCTTTCTCTCAAGGTGTGTGTGTGTGTGTGTGTGTGTGTGTGTGTGTGTGTGTGTGCATGTAACTCTTTCTTTCTCTCGCTCGCTGTGTGTGTATTTGTGTGTGTGTGTGTGTGTGTGTGCGCGCGCGCGCGCGTGTGTGCATGTGTGCATCAACAACAGCAACAATAGCAGCAGCAATAATAGATGTTGAAGTAGAAGCATAAAATAGTAAATAAAAACGATAGCTTCACAAGTAGAATAAGTGTGCCTGGGTGTGTGTGTGTGTGTGTGTGTGTGTGTGTGTGTGTGTGTGTGTGTGTGTGTGTGTGTGTGTGCGTCTCTGCGTGTGTGTGTGTGTGTGTGTGTGTGTGTGTGTGTGTGTGTGTGCATGTAACTCTCTCTCTTTCTCTCTCTCGTTGTGTGTGTATGTGTGTCTCTATGTGCATCAATAACAGCAACAACAACAGCAGCTATAACAGATGCTGAAGTAGAAGCATAAACTCATAAAGAAAAACAGCAGCTGCACAAGTAGAAGAAGTGTGCCTCTGTGTGTGTGTGTGTGTGTGTGTGTGTGTGTGTGTGTGTGTGTGTGTGTGTCCTGTATCAGCTTCCCAAACATAAGCATAACGACACAGTTATTTACAGCTTAAGGTTCGTGATCATGTTGTGTCATTGCGGTGGCGTACAATCAAGCTCTACCCCCTCACAACAACCGCTATTTTTGTATTAGACGCTTGCGAAAATCGCCTACGCGCCCACTCGCCGGAATTCCCTCCTACTAGAGCCGTCTCCGTCCTGCAGCATGCTTTTCTTTTAATCCCGGGCTCCTCGAAGGTAGTCTCCGTTCCTGCGGGCCGGATTGGTACCGGGAACTTGCCCGGCCAAGTGCATCCCAAACGCTCTCCGCTACCGTCACGCCCTCCCGACCACCTGTCGACCACTTGCTCCCGACCAAAATAGAGGGGGGGTTCCCTTCACCGTCCAAGAACTCGCCAGCAACCTAAAGCGGGTGGGGTAGAGTCATATACAAAAGTTCGCGTGTCGGGTTGTGACAAGTCGGGCAGGTGGGCAAAGCAGGCGGGTACCTCAAAGATCACGCCCGCAACTTCCGCCTTGATGTCCAGCCACTTTGATGCAACTTATTTCTCCGCGCAAGTCAAAATGGCGAGTTGGCCGCCTCTATCCAGTGCTAGCTTCCGGATTGCGCGGCCCTGTTTACATATCCCTCCGTAGGACTACTAATGGACACATGTGTACGCTAGACTCCGGGAGAGTCTTGGCCCTCCACCTATAGGTGTTCGCTATAGGTGTTCGCCGCTCAGTCGCGATGCGATGCGATGGGTTCATATACACAATATATTCCTATCGGGTACCGACTTTTGGCGGTACTTGGATAAGGCGTACAGCTCCGTTCCGGGAAGCGGCGGTTCTATCCCCCTTCATGCCATTCCGTGTGTACATGGATTAACAGGTTCTGGGCCCTCCGCGTTTACGCGGGGTTTACTAGGGCACCGGCCGGAGTATGTCCATTAAGGGGGAGTGTTTACATATCCCTCCGTAAGACTACTAATGGACACATGTGTACGCTAGACTCCGGGGGAGTCTTGGCCCTCCACCTATAGGTGTTCGCTATAGGTGTTCGCCGCTCAGTCGCGATGCGATGCGATGGGTTCATATACACAATACGTTCCTATCGGGTACCGACTTTTGGCGGTACTTGGATAAGGCGTACAGCTCCGTTCCGGGAAGCGGCGGTTCTATCCCCCTTCATGCCATTCCGTGTGTACATGGATTAACAAGCCCCCTCTTCGTAACGTTTGCGCCGAGGTATAACGGGCGGACTATGCTAGCGATGCTAGACGGGGCTGCAGGTGGTGGGATACTGCGTAGCGATTATTGCCGGCTGCTATGGGGGGGAAGAGCTCCGCGCGACGCGACGAACGGGATGTAATGTATAATGTACTAGTTTCGCGAGCCGTGTACCTCCTCCCGGTACACGGCTCGGCCCAAAAGGAACACGGCTTGACGCCCAAGCCATGTTCCTATTTGTCCGAGCCATGTTCCTATTTGTCCGAGCCGTGTACCGCAATTGGAATACCTTAAAAAGTGATATTTTCCGTACATGGGTCGCGAGCCGTGTACCGCATGTCTAATTGGAATACAGGCTTCACTACCAGGTAGAGGGCCTTCGCAGCATTTTGCAATAAACTTTGTACTAAACGGACCGCGTGCCACATAGCTCGCTGGCATGCGTCAGCATGTAATCATTACAACTGACTCGGAATCCCGGTAGAGATACCGGCATGTCTCCCATCACACACTTTCAACTTCCCGGCTCCTTCGCGGTATGTTGTCAACGGAGCGTCGAAGCCATGGTCCACCGGGTCGGAAGTGGCCGACAACATGCGGATGCCCTATCTGGGTTGAAGATTGTCGCCGTCATTTTCACTGCTAGCTTTCAGAAACCTCCGCTCACCTCCGTATGCCTACCGCATCTTATCGGACACTTGCGGGTCTATCAACGGCTATTGCAGCGGGCATCGAGAGCTTGGCCAACGCACCTTAGCCAAACGAACCTTAACTTCGTGAATGAAAGAGTCGGCGAACGGTTGTTTAATGATATTTACCGTATGAAACTACGCTGAGACAAAGACTATAGCAACGGGCTATAACATGGTGCAACGTCGTAGAGACCCCGCGAAGGACTAGTTTTCCCGTGCTATGAATGCCCCCCGCACTTTTGTTGAGTGGGCTTTTGGGGTGGTGCAACAACATTTCCCGTGTATGGATGATGTGGCTGCAAATAACCTAGCCATCACACCTCTAGGGCTTTCCTACCAGGCAGCCGTGCTCCTCACTAATTGCATCACATGCGCCGAACAGCAAGCCCCCACTTTTTATTCCTATTTCAACTTGTCGCCGCCATCGCTAACTAGCTACTTGACATGAAAAAAAAATGCAAGTTGCAAAACATAATTGATTACAACTTACTTGCCTTGATTATGTTGCATATGCTAAAACATCATGCTAAGCACATTCCATGTATGATTTTGAATCGTGCTGATGCGCTCATGTGCCGCCGTCATTTCTTTCTGTGCTTCTCTCATGCCTGCCTGCGCAGTTGGCATATCCTTTTGTGCACATGACAATTTCTCTACGACTTGGCCTATCCGCGTCATCAGCTCGATCAACTTATGCCCCCTCGACTTGTCCTCCTGCATGTGCGAGTCCAAGCTTGGCAGCAAGCATCTCGTTTTCTAGCTGCTCTTTCGGAGCGATGAGGTCATGCTTACCGGAGGGGTTGCTGGATCTTGCGCCACTGCTGCGCTTGCGCTTGTTGCCCGCCAGTTTGCGGCCCTCTTGGAACTCCTTCTCGGATGCGTCCATAGCGAGCTTGTATTGTGCCGCCCTCTAAGGGGTCTTGTTGATAATTCTGCATACATCACAATAGTGCCCCTAACGTCAGTGACTCATGCTAGCACGCTAACACAAACAAAAGCATTTGCATTATGAATCACATCGCATGGTGGGCGGGGCTCACTTGTTGTCTATGCAACAGTGCATCGCTGAGTACTTAACTGCCAACAACCACTGATTAGGGGGCTTTCCCCGCAGCATTGCCACGTTGCGCTATGTATGCTCGCTGCGGAATGCGTAGTACTGTTGTAGGTGGGCTAGTAACGCGTCCTTTCCCTTCACGGGCTCCCCGCCATCGTTCAGCGAGTGCATGTGCGGGAAGCATGCAAGTCGCTCCATAAACTCATAATTATCAAACATGCTTTCTATTTCCACGGCGGCTGTCTCATGCTGTCCGTTGCCGCTTTCCGGGTGCTGCAAAATCGTACATGCATGCAACATGTGCACGTCCAACGCCCATTGATCCTCAACCGCCTCACCTTGATCCATGAAGTTGAGGAAGCTCCATGGCTTCGGCAGCTCAGTTACACCAAGCTCTGGCGGGGGCAATGTGGTAAGAACTTCCCACGTGCACTTCTTCCTATGCTCAAGCGATGTGAGCTCCAACACGTCCGCTCCGTCCGGCGGCACGAAGACATCCATGTCTGGGTCGTCGTTGTCGTCCTCTTTCGAGTCCGATTGCCCGACTGACTCTCCGTCCTCACGCCCACCCGCCTTCATGGCTTTTAGGTTGTGGCAGTGGGATCCCAAGCCCAAGGCCAGTCTACGTAAAGGGAGGGGGGGGGGGGGCGGGATGATTGCTCGGGATTTCAAAAAGATCGAGCCGGCAATCGGGCAACTCAGATAAGGTGGACTCACCTTTCGGCCGCTAGGCCGTGCGCCTCCTTTACGGCGTCTACCTTGGCCTTCTTCGCCTTGCCCATCTTCTCGGCCTCGGTGTTGGCTTTTTGCGCGAGCATGGCGCCCCGCAAGCTCGGCAGTATAGCCAAGTTGCCACGCGCCGTCTTCTTGATTTCCTCGTATGGTACGCGTTTGTTGTCCTGAGGTAAGTCCTCTCCGACCCACCCCGTAAGGTAGAGGTACTCGTGAATCTCCGACCAAGCTTTGTACCCATGGTCACCCTTATGTAGCGCTAAGTCGTCACGCGCATGCTCGAGCATCGCCTGCCACATAGAGTCGTTGACGCCGTCCTTATTCTTCCGCTTGCCGCCGGCTGCCCACGTCCTCACGATATGCTCCACCCGGTCGTGCATGCTCCGCCGTCGGGAAGCTTTTCGCCCTTCATATGACGCATCTTCCGCATCTTCTTCTCCAGTTTCTCCCTAAACTAACCCATGCGCCCGAATCGGCTGGGCTCCTTCCACAACGCGACGATACCGGCGGCATTTTAGGCGTGTAGAAGCGCAGAGATCTAGCGCAGATCCGGTTCCCACCGCCTCTTCCACTCCTTTGGTGTGACTTTTTTTCTTTGGCGCATCTTGCACTTCCTCGTTGTCTGAGCTCGTGTCTGCCATAGCGGGACCAAACATAGGATTTGGAGGGAGACGATGGCTTTGTCCGTGGTGGAGGCATGATGGGCGAGTGCCCAAGTGGTAGAGCCGTCGTGTCCGTAGCTATATAGTTTGCTTTACTGCAAATAGAAAAAGGACGGATGAATTATTACTACAGTCTTTATAGCAATCGTTGTCTTTTCTGCAATTTAAGACCATATTGCATTTAAGGGTTATCGCAATTTGGTCGTACGCAAGGGTGTACGCGCTTACTTGTCGCAATGATGTTGTCGCGTTTCTGCAAAGTTTATTGCAAAATGCCGCGGAGGCCCCTTGCTAATAAAAATAATGGACATTGTTGCCAACAAGGGGCGCCCGCCGCCGGCGCAGCGGCGGCGGCCCCGGAGGGGGGTGCGCTCGCAGGCTCGTCGGTACCTACCTCTACCTCCACGCGGTGGGCGCTGGTAACCCCGTAGCCGTGTCAGGCTTGGCACGGTAGGGGGCTGGACGTGGTACCGGCAGCTGCGATCCGCGGGATCAAAAGCCTTTCGGGAAGCCATGTACGGAGGGTTTTGGAAAAGCATAATATCCGTACACCATCACATGGATCTCCCGCTCGGCCAGTCCGATATGTTTTTTTCCGCGACTAAATACTCACAGATACTCTCCCGTCACGACGGGAACGATGCCTGCGAAATTGTTTTGGCGAAGAGGGGTACGGACGGATCAGCGGTGGGACGCGGGTGTTGGAGCTGGCGGCGGACATCCGGGAAGCATCACTGGGGTATGGGGCTCGCTAGCTGCAGACAACCATTTGAGTCTATGCCTCCCTTGTAAGGGAGACTGAAGGCTACGCAGGATGGAAGACGGTAGCAACCGGAGGAGCGGCACGGTCTCGCGGCGGCGGTCCTTAGGATCATCCGCCGCCGGAAAAAACTGGTACGGGGGTTTTAAGAAAATATTCCTGTACCCAACATCATTTGTGGCGCGGCGACTCGATCCATGTGTTTGACCCACCCCTCCCCTAGTCGGTACCCGATTATCGACAAGCTGCCTCATGCATTGTGCCTTGGGTTATCGTAACGTCACAGTGCTCGTAAAGGCGCCCCCCTAACAACGTAAACCACCGGGGGAGGGTACGGACGGCCACATCGCGATCAGATATGTGATGGAAACACACGGGGCAAGGACATGGGACAGGAGAATATATTGCACGGGGGCAGGAGAGCCAGCCGGACACCGTCTGCAACCTAGTTATTTTCTCTTCTTAGCCCCCGAAGGAGGAGAGAAGACTCGGCTAGGTGGCGAGCTGCGTCGGGAGGAGCAACTATTACCTCGGGCGGGGATGAGCACGGATCGAGACGGGACCGTCGACGACATGAGCGAGGGAGTTTTTCACATGCCTTTCCGCCCTAGCTCCGGGACGACCGGAGTCGCACATGAGCCGAGGTCATGCAGGTCCGCCTCGACTTGCTCAAACTGACCCCTCTCGCTGATCAGCGTCCCCGCAACGGCTGGAGCATGCCGTGTATCGTAGAGACTAGCGACACTTTTTTATTTCATACTGTATCGTAAAAAAAAAACGTACATATCAAAAAAATTCAATACCTTGTTACGTGTATGTTTTAGACGGTATCGTTAACGCCAATGGAGAGGTCCGGATTAGTGGTTCACGGTCTAGCCCCTGCCCAAAGAGTCCTATTATAGGCACATTAGGGAGGGCCTTGAGACAACATGCGATTGATTTTGGTATTGTTGTAAGCAGTTTCAATTTCAATTTCAATTGCCAACAAGGAAGCGGAAACATACACGGGTATAAGCCCTACCTAGGAGAGGTAAAGCACGCCAAGCATCATCTTAGCTCTCATGCATCCACAACATTGCGAAGATAGAAACCAAGAGTACCACGGTGAGCCATCAAGCGAAAGACGTTGCGTGAATGCTCGACGCGCATGTATGCATCGCTCAAAAAGTGACGGAAAGTCCGGAGGAGAGGATACTAAAGCAACACATGCGAGCGTAGGACCTAGACCGAAAAATCCAATGCGAAGAAGCGCCCATGCCCGGGAGACGCCGGACAGCCGCAAAAATCGCTAGCCGATCAAAAAGTTTAACCGCAAGAGGACGGAACCAAGAAGCCCCTATGCATCCTCTAGGGCGAGCGAAGGCGTAGGAGTTAAGCCTCAGAAGTTCCTTCTTTACAGCTAGTACTATAGACCGGGGAAATTATTAGCAAAGTACTGATTTTCCGCGGGAAATTCAATTATCTTGCGGGCGATCTACACGTACAAGCCTGTGATGTATGTCACCGCCGCCTCCTCCGGCGCGATGGCACACCCTTTCTATTGAACCATGCAAACACAGTTAGTGTGGAAGATAACGTACGCAAACGTAGTTACAGTCACAGTCCCGCAAACGGAACAGTTACAGCGACAACCAGCCTACAGGCGTGGTGTCGGGACAACAGAAGTGTTAGAGCTGTAGCCTAGCGACAGCTCTGTACCGAGTCAAACAGTTTATCGGTATGTCCGATCTAGACATGTACTAATCATATCTAGAGTAGCTTACAGTAGCTATCTGCAACTAATACGTATGCGGTATTACTTACAACACTCCCCCTGAAGGTAGCTACGCATTGGGTCTTGTCCTCCAAGGATCGCACTTCGGTGTCGTGCTAGTGCAGGTCCTGGGAGGGGTTTGGTGAGCATGTCAGCCACCATCTGGTCAGTGGGGAGGTACCTCAACTTGATGGTCCCTTGCTCCACGTGGTCTTTGAGAAAGTGCCACTTCAGGCCGATGTGTTTAGTCTTCTCGCTGACCAAGGCATTTTGGGAGTATGCAATGGCGCTTTGGTTGTCCTCCCAGATGGTGGTGGTTTCGGTGATGGGGGAGTCGAAGATTTCCCCCAGGAGTTGTCGGAGGTGGAGTCCCTCCTTGGTGGCGTCAGCTGCAGAGTAGTACTCGGCTTCACACGTGGATTGAGCCACACAAGTCTGTTGTTTGGACTTGTAACTGATTGGCCCGCGTCCGAGGGTGAAGAGATAGCCCGAGCGAGACTTGCGGGTGCTGCTGTCGTTGGCCCAATCAGCGTCGGCAAAGCCTGTGAGTTGGAGACTGTGGTCCATGCCCCCCCCCAACGTCAGGCGCATGTTGATGGTGCCATGGAGGTAGCGGAGGACCTTTTTCAGAGCCTGCAAGTGTGCCTCGGTGGGCGAGGCTTGGGCAGAGCCGAGGATGCTCAATGCCGTGGAGACATCGGGGCGTGTACAAACGGCGGCGTATTGAAGGCTGCCCAGGAGGCTTGGGTAGACGTCCTTGGCCACTCCTGTGAGAGAAGGCGAGTTCAAGTGTGTAAGGCCGGCGAGGAAGCCTGGGTCCATCGGAAGGGACGACGGCTTAGAGTCAGACATGCCGTATTTGGCGAGGATGTCGCGCAGGTACTTGGACTGGTCCAGCGAGATTGTGCGCGTGGAGCGATCGCGGGTAATGTGCATGCCGAGGAGTTGGGAGAGGTCGCCTAGGTCCTTGATTTTGAACCGTGCTCCGAGTTGGGCTTTGAACGATGCGAGCCAGGTGGCATCATTGCAGGCTGCGGGAATGTCATCGACGTACAGGGCGATCATGGCGAAGACGTGGCCGGCGCGGTAGATGTAGATGCACGGGTCGGAAACGCATTGTTGCCATCCATGGTCGACGAGCCACGCACGAAGTAGCATGTTGAACTCGCGGGGGGACTGCTTAAGGCCGTAGAGGCAACGCTTGAGGTGACAAACCTTGGACGTTCCATCGGTGAAGCCGAGGGGCTGGCGGATGTACACATCCTCCCGGATGGGGGCGTAGAGAAACGCTGTGTCGATGTCAAGTTGGCAGAGTTCAAGGTCGCGGGCGGCTGCAATGGTCAGGAAGAGACGCAGGCTGGCCATGCGGATGACCGGGGAGAAGGTCTCCGTGTAGTCCAGTCCAGCGCGTTGACTGCACCCCTTGGCGACGAACCGCGCTTTGAAGCGGGAGACGTCGCCGGCTGTATCCGACTTGACTTTAAAGATCCACATGCTGTTAACGACCATGCGGCCGGGGGGGAGGTCCACAAGGTCCCACGTGCCGTTGCTGATGAGGGAGGAATACTCCTGTTGCATAGCGGCTTGCCATTGGGGGGCTTGGGCGCTGTCCAGCGCAGCTCGGTAGGATTTTGGTTCCACACACTCTCGGGCGGAGAGGAGGGCGACGGCAGTAGGGGACGTGCCGGCAGGTGTGTGTGGGGGACCAGTGACAAGGTTGGGGACGTGAGGGTGCTCAAAGATGTCCTCTTGAGCTTTTCCTTGTTCAGGATCACAACACGCCGTGACGAGTGTGGGTGGGTAGTCGGACAGGTGGGCAACCATATCGCCGTAGCGAATGGGGTGGGAGCGGAGCCGAGCATGGCGAGGGGTTGGCGGGGGGGGCAGGGGTGTGGGTGATGTGAGGTCAATGGGGTGGGATAGGGGTGAGTCTGCGGGGACGTCGTCCGAAGAGTCGGTGATGGCCGAGTCGACGGAGGGTTGTGTGTCGAAGCCTGGGGTGTCTTCCTGAAAGACAACATGTACGGAAGTGGTGATGCGACGTGTTTCCGGATTGTAGACACGATACCCGGGTGCGTCAGGGGGATAGCCCACCATGACGCCGCGAAATGCTTTTTCACTGAGTTTCCGACGTTGTTTGTCGGGGACCTTGGCGAAAACGGCGCAGCCGAAGACGCGGAACTTGGAGGCGTTGGGCACTGACGACGTAAGGAGTGTGAGGGGGACGCCCCCATGAGGTCCGACCGAGCGACTATACGTGCGGTTGCGAAGGTACACAACTGTGCTGACAGCGCACGACCACATGGAGTTGGGAACGGCCATGTTGTGGAGCATCGCCGATGCATTGTCCCGGATGGTGCGCCAGGGACGTTCGGCCTTGCCGAGCATGTGGTGGGCGTATGGGGCAGAGAACTGTACCCCGACGCCGAGGTGTGCGCACATCTGGCGAGTGACAGCAGCTTCAAACACAGAGTCAGAGTCAAATTTGAGGACCGGTGCGAACGCGCCCGTCTGGGAGTGATGGCGGGCATGCAGGTGTTTGATGTCCAAGAGGATGGTTTCCAATTCCGAACATGCGTCGTCTTTAGACTTAAGGAACCGCACCCACATGTAGTTGGTGTGGTGGTCGATGACGAGCAAGCAGTAGCGGAGGCCATGTGGGGAGGGGACATTGACCGGGCCCCAGAGGTCAGCGGACAGGTTGAGGAGGGGGTGGGATGGCTTCGCGCAAGCGGCTGTGTTGCGTGGTGCAGCTGTGGCTTTGTGAAGGAGACAAGAGTCGCACGAAACTTTGGTTACAGCGCTAGTTAACACAGGGCTAGTCGGGACACCGTGAGTATGTTGGGCCTGAAGGCTTTGCATGTTGAGGTGGCCATATCGACGGTGCCATAGGACGGGATCACACTGGGCAGTAAGGGCAACCTGAGGTGAGGGGTCAAGTGCCGGCGGGGCGGATGGGCTGGAAGGGAGGGCCGGCTGGTGGGGAAGGAGGTAGAGACCGTTTCCGGACGGTTCTAGCATACCCATGCCTGTGGGTACCAAAAGCAAACCAGTGTCAGAGTTGGAGGGGAATATGAATTCACAACCGCTGTGAGTTTGCATCCAGCTGACACTAAGGAGTCTGCCGATACGCTGTGCTGAACGAGATGATAGGTCAGGGGTGTAGAGTGCATACACAGTGCGGTGAATTAGCTGGCCAGAGGCAAGTCTGACAGAAAGTCGCACTGAGCCACTGCCCTTAACGTCAACGCCGACACCGCCCACGCGAGAGGGAGTGGAGGGGGGCGTGAATTTCACGAAGTCATCTCGGAACGCAGTGAGGTTAATCGAGCAGGCGGAATCAACGACCCAAAACTTTGACAGATTACGACCCGGGGCGAGGGAAGAGGAGAATGCCACAGAGCTGAATGGGACACTCACCTCGTCGTCAGCGTCGTCATCAACGCAGTCCGCGAAGGTGGGTAGGCAATCGGTGTCATCGGCGGGGGCGTCGTCGGCAGGGACGTCGCTCAGCAGCGCAGCGTGAGCAGAGGGGGTGCCGTCGGCGGCGCCGTACTTCTGGACTGTCAGCCTACGCTTGGCAAGATTCCACTTAAGAATAGCGTCATCAGTGGCATTGCACGCGGACATGAGATGGTGGAGGCTGCCACAAACGCCACACTTGTTGGGTCGATGGCCGCGAGGGTTACGGTGTGGTGGGCCTCGACCGCTGTGCGAGCCGCGGCCCGCAGCGACGAACGCGGAGATGGGAGGAGGTGATATGTCCGGAGCGGTTGCGTCCGGAGCAGGGTGGTCTTCCATGTTGTGCGCAAGGTGTAGAATGCTCGCCATAACTTCATCAGCCGACATGATGTAGTCCGTGTCGAAGGCGTTGATGACGCATTGCTTCGCCTGACCGTGTGGGCCGCTGCTAGAAATGCCGCGCAGCATGAGGAGACCGAGGTGGTGGGGGTGGATGGCAACGGAGCCATCAGCCAACTGGCATGTGTCGTTGTACTCGTCAAAGGTCTGGCGCATGTAGTGGACATAGTCACTGAGTGACTGACCGGGGCGCTGTCTGACCGTGAGATTGTCCAAGAGGGACAAGGAGCGAGCAAAAGACCGACAGTCGAGGCGTTCACAAAGGATGTCCCACGCGGCAGCGGCGCAGTCTGGGCGTGCTGGAGAAACGCATTTCATGGCTTGGTCAGCGCGCTTATTCGCGCTGGCTGCATGGAGGAGCAGCGTGTAGGCGTAGTGTTGCGCTTGTTCGTCGAGCCAGACGCCGGAGTCGCGGATGGCCAGCTGAGGAATGAGGTATGCGGCCTTGATGGAGAGGAAATTAAGGAAGGTCCTCTTCCATTGCTTAAAGTCCGTGGTCGGGCACATGACGGGGACCGACATCTTCATGGACCGGTTGAGGGCGTCCTTGTCGAAGCCGGGGGCTTCGTGTGCCGCCCGGTTGATGACCACCGGGTCGATAGTGGGGCGACGACGGCCCCGGGGGTTGGGGTCGCCATGTTGGAGTGGGGGAGAGTGCCGGCCATGAAAGGGAGGAGGTGGGCCACCGGGAAAGGGAGAGCGGCCGGCCATGGGACGCGGCGGGCCGTACGAGTGCGGGTGGTCACGGTAGGGGGGGATGAGATGAGAGGGCGCCTCCGTGATATGGGGGCCGGGGTGGTGAAGGGCATACCCGGCGTGGGGGAAGGGGGGAGGTGGTGGGAGGTGATCAACCCGGATGGCGTGACGCGAGGGGTCGTAGTGCGCCTCGGCACGCGCGGGCTCGCGGGGCGCATCGTGGCGGCGCTGTGCGACTGTGGGGTCGCTAACAGGGGCTGCAGCAGGAAAGAGTGTTTCTGCGTCCGGGGTTACGAAACCAGGCTGGGTATGGTCACTCAGGTGGAGGGTGTGACCGTCGTGGCTGTGCCGGACGGGTTCGAGTGGGGCATGGTGGCGGCGCTGAGCTACAGGGGGGTGCGGATTAGCACCCGCAGCAGCGACAGCACCCTCGGCCGACTGCGAGTCGAAACGAGCAGTTAAGCTCGCCACTTGCGCAACGAGCAGCGCGAGAGTATCGGGGGGGTGATCGAGGGTGCTCTGGTGAGAGCCTGACTCAGGGGAATCAGCAGGTGAATCAGGCGGGTTTTTCTGCTCCATTTCGACAGAGGAAAAAAAAAAAAAGAGCTGAAGGAAAAAACAGGCAGCGGTAAAAACCGCTAGCCGGACTCGTGCCTAACAGCGGTATGCTAAGAGACGGCCTGATGCCCGCCGACCCCTCGGCCTGTAGCCCCGGGGTGTCTCAGAGCACCTTTTCTGTATCCTCCACCCAGTGTGGGGCACAAGTCGAGGCCAAGGCCAGGACAGGTGGAGCGCTGCGCTGGTGGCTGATGCGCGAGGCTAGTATAAAAATAAAAATAAAAGGTAAGCTACGGCTGGCGTGCGACCTGTGGATGCGTATTCACCCGACAGTGCACCCCCCCGTTCTCCAGCTTGGACCTGTGTGCACCCTGTCCACACACGACGAGTGCGTCGGTGTGGTTGGCTGGCTATCTCCGGCGGGTGGCTGGCTTAAGAGGGTGGTGGCGGGTTTTAAAAATCGCAGTTTATACTGGCGATACCGCCGACTACAGGTTGAAAGTACTAGGTGTCTATAGAAACTTGCCTTCTGCGGGAGAGCTGTCGATCGCAGCTCGCCGAACCAGGTTGTCGCGCGTGAGTGACGTGAGGCGGGGGCCCATAACCTATTGAACCATGCAAACACAGTTAGTGTGGAAGATAACGTACGCAAACGTAGTTACAGTCACAGTCCCGCAAACGGAACAGTTACAGCGACAACCAGCCTACAGGCGTGGTGTCGGGACAACAGAAGTGTTAGAGCTGTAGCCTAGCGACAGCTCTGTACCGAGTCAAACAGTTTATCGGTATGTCCGATCTAGACATGTACTAATCATATCTAGAGTAGCTTACAGTAGCTATCTGCAACTAATACGTATGCGGTATTACTTACAACACTTTCCACTACCTTCTTCACCTCTTCGAGGCCGACTTTCCTCGACCTTCATCCGCTCAGTACCATCTCGATCCGACGAGTTTCCGGTCCTCACCAGCCATCTCCCGGCTCCCAGACATTTTCGATACAACACACTCACACAAAGCACACTCACCACCAGCTCGCTGTCCCTACGGCCCTCCGCTCTCGCCCAACCCTGCCTTAAATCAATACTCAATACGTCCCGGAGTTCTGGCTCAAGAAGAGACCGTACTGGACTTTGGGCCCACTCCCCGTCGAATTATTCCGCTAGACACAGCCAAATTCCAGCACCTATCACCATGGACCCATCCGCCGTCGACGACGACCAACCTATTCAGACGGACTGCACCGATGAAACACCCCATGAGGACGACAGCCTCTAGGACGCCACTATAACTCAGACCCAACCCATGACCGACCCCGAAACCCTCCCGCGGTCTACCATCCCGGAAGAACAAGAGCTACGCGTCACCACCACATCAGAGAACGTCACAAGATTATCTTCGCCTCTGTCTCCCTCAACGCGCACGGCTCGAGCTTCATAGGAGGCTCGGCCAAGCTCACCACCCATGTGGACTACTCGACCTACCTTGCCGAGGCTATCGACATACTCCTCCGTGTACATGTCACAGCAAAAGCGCGAGCCTACGCCAACCCGACACACAGCTCCACCTCCCCAAGGGCCATCCACGACGGTGACAACGCGGATCAACCCAATAACACCCGCCCGGGGGACAATAACCCGGACGATCACCCCATGGACATGGAGAAAAACCCAAAATAGGCTGACGATCGGAACACGGACCACCGGAATCTCATCCCCGACACGACCCAATGGCAACGGGTGCGCTCCTCAAAGCGCCCCCCCTTCAAAGTCCTAGCAAACTCACTTGCCATGGCCGACTACGATCAGCGAGTCGCTTTTATTCGTCTCGCCCTCCGGCCGGCCTCTACTACCTCCCGGCAGTACCTTGCAGAGAAATACGCAACACTGCTTGCTGAAGACCCCCTCCGTTTGCCCACTCCCGGCCAAAAATGCAACGCCCGGAGCTCGACTCCCGGCTCTCCTACTCGCCCCGTCTAGTTACCTCCACTCCCTAGCGGCCCAAGCCCTCCCCTCCGAGTCCGCAGCAACGGACATATCTCCGGACGATATCCCCCGCATATCAACAACAACCCACCACCCCGTGACCGCACACTCCGTCGGTGGCGCACTCTGATGAACACCAATGCCTCGACCTTCATCCTAGAAGGAAATGCCAAACGGTGGGACGTCTTACACTGCCTTAACCGTTCTTTCCAAGAGGTGTGTCAATATTGGGTGAGGGAAGAGAAGGGGACTAGCATGCCAGTCCCTTAGCAAGGCGATCGGAGCTATCGATAGAACTAACCGTAGGCTGTTTTATTTTTCTTGGCGATGGGGGATTTTGTGGATTTCACAATAGGTCATTACCGCCGAGCAGTATGTAATGCAGTGTATTTCATCTTCCGGCCTTGCCGGAATTTGAATACCCTCTTTCCCTACACGGTTTTATTGATTTATTAGTACCTAGGAGTATCCACAATTAGGTATGCCGGCATGAACTTTGCACTCTAAATCCTAGATGGCATGTGCACGAAGGCCCTTACACAAAAATTTGTAATTTGAAATTAAACACTCCAATACCAGTAAAAACCGGATGGAGTCTCTGGGCCCCCCCTTATGCTACGCCTAGCTGGACTTAGAAGCGTGAGGTAGACCGTGAACCACTAATCCCAACCTCTCCAATGGCAGTAACGATACCGTCTAAAACATACCCGTATCCATGTATTTATTATTTTTTGATCTATACAAAAAAAAATTGGATACAATATGAAAAAAAAATGTCGCTAGTCTCCACGATACGCGGCCTGCTCCAGCCGCGGCGGGGTCGCTGATCAGCAAGGCTGGTCAGCATGAGCTGGTCGAGTCGAACCTGCCTGACCTCGGCTCCTGTGCGACTCCGGTCGTGCCGGAGGTAGGGGGAAAGGCAGGTGGAAAACCCCCCTCGCTCAGGTCGTCGTCGGACTCGTCTCGATCCGTGCTCGACCCCGTCCGAGATATCGGAGATAGTAGTCGCTCTGCTCGGCGCGACTCTCCACCTAGTCTAGCCTTCTCCCCCCCCGCGGGGGCTGGGAGGAGAAAATAGCCAGGCTGCAGACGATGTCCGGCTGGCTCTCCTACCTCCGAGCCAGATGTCTCCTGTCCCATGTCCGTTTGCCGTCTGTTTCCACCACCCATCTGATCGCTCAGTGCTGGCCGCACTTGCCTCACCCGGTGGTTTACGTTGTTAGGGGGCCGCCTATACGAGCAGTGTGCCGTTACGATAACCCTAGGCACACTGCCTGAGGCAGCCTATCGATAACCGGGTACCGACTAGGGGAGGGGGAACGGATAGTGCCCAGGGATCGGCTATCCTCAAAAGATGGTGGGTACGGGAAATTGAAATTGAAATTGTTTACAACATGTACCGTATGCGCCGGTTTGTCACCAAAAGCCGGATGCGTCGGCTGCTGTCTCTTGGCCCTCCCAACTATGCCATACAGGGAACTTACAAGTCAGGGCTAGACCGTTAACCACCTAATCCAACCTCTCCAAGGGTGTTCGGGGGTTTTACTCCCCCCCGGGGAGGGTGCAAGTAGAGGTGAAGGATGTGTGTAGTCAGGGTCGTGCGTGGAGGCAATGTGCGGATGCGCGGCGGGAGGTCGTGCGGGACTTGATGCGGTATATGCGTAGGAGGTGATGCAGCCATTGGACAGTATGCGCATGGAGTTGTGTAAGAATGCGAGATGTGTCGAGGCGTGCTTTGGAGACGAGTTTATCGGGAGGGTCTGTGCGGGCGGTGAGAAGGGAGGTGAGACTCGTGATGGTGGAGGAGTGCGGTGTACCTGTGCGGCTCATGACGATGGGGAGGATGTCGACCACTGTGCCTGGCCAGTGGTTTCTGATGGCGTTCGCAAGGGGTGTGTATTTGGCTCGTATGAGGTCTGCTGTGTGAGTGAGGTTGTTGTCTGTGCAGTACTTCCATTCCCCTATCTGAATCTTTTTTATGGATGCATAACGTCGGCGACCGTTGGAGTGGCCAACGAATCTGGGTTCGAGGATGCGGATGAAGTCAGGTTTGTGTGCTGGGGGACGAAGCATGGGAGGGAGAATCTCAGGGGGGAGGATGGCAGGGCATGAGGTTAGGGAGTCACACGAGAGACCTTCGTCAGCAGGAACAAGGCGGGTGGGCATGTGGGTGGGGTGAGGAGGGTGGCAGTCGAGTGGGGTGAGGGCAGGGGTGGGGGTATCAAACGATTTTATGGGTTTGTTACCGAAGTCTGCTGTGATGGTTTCCCAACGTCCTCCGTTGTGGCGTTCCAGTAGGGAGAGTAGGAGTTGTAGAGCGCTGTTGTGACGGTCCTGTCTTAGACCAGACATTGAGGGGCAGTTACCGGCCATGTGGCCGTTGCTAGTGAATTGGCCACATAGGGGGCAGCGCAGGGTGGGGTTGTGAGTAAGTAGGCGGGTGTTGTGGACACCCCACATGAATTCATGTTTGTGTGTGAACTGTATATTTGTGAGAGTTGAGTGTTTTTTGTGGTAAGAAAAGTCGGCGCCGTCCGACGCGGCGCGGGCGAGGAGGGCTCCGTGTTTGGTTGTTTGCGAGAGAGGAGTGTGTGTGTGTGTATTGTGCTGTATTTGTGTGCGTCGGATTTGAGGTTGGTGTATCTGTAGGGAGTGGGGTCCCCTAAGGTTTGTGGGATGAGGGTGTATGGCCATGTCCAGTGGCCTATCGTGACTTCTGAACCGGTGGTGTATGTAGTATCGGGTGGGTGGCCATCCGCTACTTGGTTGGCGAGGGTGTCTGCGAGGTCGTTGCCGATGGAGTGGTTGTGGGCTTTTATTTTACCGAGGTGTGTACGGATGCCTGCTTCGCATCGGGGTTTAAGGGTGTGTGTGATATAAGAGGGTGTCGCGGTGAATGTTATGGCGGTAGGCGGAAGGGCAGTTTAAGTAACCTTGAATAAGGCGGAGGGAGCACGCACTGTCTGTGAGGAGGTGGGTGCGGCCAAGTTGGAGGCCTATATCTATGCCAGCTAATTCAGCACGATTTATTGTATGTGAGGGAGGGGTAGAGGTCACCAGGATTTTGATTCTGGTGTCCGAGGCGGGGTGGGTAGCTGCTGCTCCGAGGGGGGTCGAGCCGCCTTTTTTCGAGCCGTCTGTGTAGACAAAGTCCTGCCAGTTCCAAGCAGGGGTGCCTCTGGTGGGGGGGTACGTTAGATGTACGCGGTCCGGGAGGGGGTATGTGAGGGGGTGAGTTGGGTTTGGGGGGCGGTGGTATATACCTGCTGAGTGGGGTGAGTAGGTGTCAAAGAGGTGTGGAGGAGGGGGGGTGATGATAGGGTTGGGGAGGTGAGTGTCGTATATAGATTCGAGAGTGTTATGAAGTGCTGTCATGGCTGTGGGTGATGGGAGGATGGAGAGTGCGAGGGGGTTAGCGACGAGGTATATGTCTACCATCCATCGTGTGCCGAATGGGGTAGCGGTGGGGTTGCCGGTGTGTTGGTCGGGGGGTAGGAATGTGTTTGCGTCGTTGGGGAGGGTGTAAAGGTGGTGTGTGTATGGGGAGCTGATGTATTTGGAGTGGCGGTAGGGCGTGTGTTCCCACCGGGGGAGGATTAGGATGGTTGCGCTGGGTGTGTGAGGGGCTGTGAGGTGTGCGCTGGTGATTGCGTGTTCCATGGCTCGTCTCATGCATTCGTGGTCGTATTCGGGGTTGGCTATGTTGGTGCCTTGCCATGTGTGCGGGGCATTGCTGCCGCTTGATGAGAAAAGGTACGGGAATATTTAACCGAAAACCCCCCGGTACCGGGTTTTTCCGGCGGCGGATGATCCTCCCGACCTCCGCCGCTAGACCGTGCCGCTCCTCCGGCTGCGACCCGCCTCCGTCCTGCGTATCTTCGGGCCTCTCCCCCAATGGAGACCAAAAGGTTTCGCAGGGCTGGCGGCTGCTAGCGAGCGCCGTGCCCCAGTGATGCTTCCCAGCTGTCTGCCGCCAGCTCCAACACCCTCGTCCCACCGCTGATCCGTCTGTACCCTTCTTTGCCAAAAAACATTCCGCAGTCCTCGTACCCCTCAGGGCGGGAGAGTATCTGTGAATATTTAGTCGCTGAAAGAACAAATCGGACAGGCCGAGCGGGAGATCCCCGTGTTGGTGTACGGATAGTATGTTTTTCCAAAACCCTCCGTACCGGGCTTCCCGACAGCTGCTGATCCCGCGGATCGCAGCTGTCGGTACCTCGATCAGCCCCCTACCGTGCCAAGCCTGGCACGGCTACATGGTTACCAGCGCCCACCGCGTGGAGGTAGAGGTAGGTGCCGACGGGCCTACGAACGCACCCCCCTCCGGGGCCGCCGCCGCTGCGCCGGCGGCGGGCGCCGCCCTTACACAATAAGGCTAGGGATCCGCCATCGATGCATCGTCGATAGTATCATCATCACCCGCTGATTGTGCCATCGATGTGAAAGGTTGCGTCATCGACATCGACACGATGGCAATATTGCTAGTATCAATGCCATCAATTATCAAAACAATTGGAAAATATTGATTATCAAAGCCCGATGTATCGATATATCGTCCCAATTATCGATACATCGGCGATAATATTGGCTTAAATTTCCATCGATGTTAACATCCCAAACTATCAATACCATCAGCAACGACAATCCAAGATATCAATACTATCAACATCGACGTTTCAAAATATCATTACCATCATCATCGACAAAAATCACTTGATCCCTAGCCTTACTACACAGCAACGCACGGCGCGTTAGCCGTTAATGTTGTAAATCGTTTTCGTTTTCATAAGCCTCAGAGCCATGCATGGCACGGTAGGGGCCTAAACGAGGTACCAACAAATGCGATCTACGGTAGAAGCCATTTACGGAGGTTTTTGGAAATCATAATATCTATACACAAACACCAAAATCTCCCCCTCGGTATGTCCGATATGTTTTAGTTCATGTCCGATATGTTCCCCGGCGACTAAATACTCTCAAACATTCTCCCGATAAGGAGGCGGGGGCAGAATCTGTGAAATATTTTTTGGCGAGGAGGATACGGGCGGATCATCAGTAAGTGAAGGGTGTTGGAGATGGCGGCGGACAGCCGGAAAGCGGCGACGGGGAAGGGCGCTCGCTACATGCCGACTAGCATGTTGCGGTCGAGCCGATCCAAGGGGGGGGGGGGCACCACGACACCAACAGCTCGGAGGATTGTCGCGGCGTGAGGAGCGGCGTGGTCTTGCGGCAACGATCCTCATGATCAGCCGCCGATGGAAAACCATGTACGGATGGTTTTGCGATAATGTATGTACCCCGCGGTTCGATGCAACTAGCCACAGTGATCATGCCCAACCATGCCGCTACCCATTATCGACATGCACACCTACTAATATCAGAGATTGTGAGCCCATGTTAGCGCGGAGGCTCGCACTCGAAACAAAGGTGCTTGACGGACACGCGATGGGTGGGTTGAGGGTACGGCCGATGGCTGGTTGCCGGATAGGTACCCGGGTACCAAAAAGAAAAAAAGGCCGGAGACGAATTGACCGGGAAATATTTCAGCGCGGCGGTTGGAGCGCTACTATTTTCTGCGTGGCTGTATATCGCCCCCCCCCCCCCCCCCCCCCCCCCCCCCCCCCCCCCCCCCCCCCCCCCCCCCCCCCCCCCCCCCCTTAGGCCGGTCGGCACCCGGATTTGGAGGGAGCGGGTTGTGCATCGTGAAGGTCGAGCATGATTTTCATTTTGCATTCTTGACAAGTGGATTTGCTTTTTCAAATACGTCGTTATTGATTACAAGAGTATCTATGGGGTTACCGCTTAGGCGTGGGACTGTGGCAATTACTACGGTTGCTCACAGTTTTTAACCTCCGAGGAACATCGGCACTCATTGAAGATAGGTGCGCCGATAGGTGTCTCCGGCCCATTGTTCTCATAAAGTCCTAGATGACAGAGTATTGATGGCCGTTAGACATGTGTCGGTCCAGTTTGCCGATATTGTTGTAATACATTGACATCTTGATTTCATTTTTCACATTCTGAAAATAGCCGCATCACGGACATGGATAAAATACCATGAGCACGTTCGCACGGGCACCGAGGTCGCGGGGAATGTGCACACAGACCGTCGTCCACTCACCATATGTGAAATGAAATTAGCAAAATATGAGATTAATAAAAAATTGTGCAGAATATGCACATGTAGAGAACTTAATCGCAAAGAAAGCATTGGAAGCCGCCAGTAAAGGGGGGGGCAAGCATGCCTTATATTAGCCCGCGGGGTAGAAAAAACATGCAACATTATCACCACTACAATTGTTTTGCACATCATCACGAAGATAGTAACCAAGATAACCATGGAAAGCCATTCAAAGGCGTTGAATGAACTCGCAACGCACATCCCCCAAATTTCGGAACGGGGCAGAAGTAGAACGACGAGCACAATCCGTCATACGGGCGTAGGACTGAGGGCGCAAACTGTAATTGAAGAAGCTTCATGTCCGGGAAACGCAGGGCAGCCACCAAAACCGCATGCCGATCGATAATTTCAAACAAAAGAGGAGCCACCCTGCCCCCATCATCCTCGAGGGCGAAAGCAAGTGTAATAGTCATAGACATGATACCGCTAGCGCCGAGCCACTCCTCGTCGACCCCCCACACGCTTTAGCATGCCGGTAAGGGCTCCTATGTCCTCCTAGCTTCTTTATCCCGTCGGCTCGATTGTCACGTGCCCGTACATCGGGTGGTCCTTCATTGGTCATTCTGGCTCTCCCCAACCAGCTCCCATTTCACCAACCACCCAAGGAACACACAACCGCTCACCCCAACAATATCTCCAAGTCACCCCACCAAACTCATAAAAGCTCCAACGACACTCGACCCCCATCATCAAGGGCTACCTATTGCTTCTTTGCCAGATTAAATCGTCCAACATACGAGAAATGCGCTATGACAACGCCGACGGTACTCGACCCTCGCCTGAACGGCCCACCCTCTCCGACAACTACCAACACTGCGAAACTCCATACTATTAGCAAGGGCTCCATTGCCCTCACGAACATCGGCGCACGACCACTCGCCGTTTTTCCCTCCTTTCCGACGACCACCCGACCGAGCCGACGCTCGACCATCCCAACACAACACTCGTCGAGGACGAATTTACCCCATTCGATACCACAGCTCACGCCCCCCCCCCCGACCCCCCCACCCACGAAACGGCGAATCAACCCGCCGCCGACGAGCAGCCCACCCAAATGGACTGCAATGACGAGACCCCCAAGTCCTCCAAAATCAAGGCACTCCGGCTGCCCATACTTCGATCCCGGACGGACCCGCACCGACCCCCCACTTATCAGCTAGGCCGCTGCCGCCAGGGACTCGATCCGGATCCTACGGCTCCGCGAATCCCCGAGACTACTCGGGTTCGGACTCGGTCTCGTGGGTCCGGACCCTAGAATCACAGGTAATCGCGGGATCCGGACCCTAAAATCACAGGTAATCGCTGGATCCAAACCCTAGGTTCGGTAGGTAATCGCGGGATCCGAACCCTAGAATCACAGGTAATCGTTGGATCCGGTACTAGTTATTGTAAGTGATCGTAGGATCCGGTACCAGTTATTGTAAGTAATCGTTGGATCCGGTATTCATCGTACTTTAATGGATCCGCGGTAATCGCGAGTACCTCATCCTCGCAAAACGATGTGGAATCGCGATACCCAATCAGTACTCACGATTCCGAGTATCTCACGATTCTGTGGTGGCCCGAAGTGACACGCTGTTTTTTTGGGAGGTATTTGGCAATGCAAATCTGCTGAGGTGTATGTCTAGGATTGGTTCAATAGCCCTGATTGTTGTCATTCCGCAGCCTTGAATCGATTGTAGCCCACCCAAGGGCTCGTTACACGGTGCGTACGCGCTTGAAATCCACCATAATCTGCCCGTCCACATCCAACTCCTATCATAGTTAGCAACAATGGCGGGGCAAGCGGGAAGTAGTAAACCGTCTAGACCAGGGAAGAGCTTGTCATCGACGGCTATCCAACGTACATAAGAGGAGCTTGTTGGGAATTCGGATAGGGTGTTCAGGATACCTCAATCAAAATCTACTGTATGGGATCCAAACATGAGCAGGCGCATAGAACTAGTAGAGATGTATGAATTGAATTTGCAGTACAAATTTCCCCCAAAATGCGCAATTTGTATCAATTTGCCTGAGTACTTCGAGTACTTGTTGGAATCGCGAACCCAACGAATCCAACGGAACCAAAAATTTAGAAGTACTCATGTACTCGGTTCCGGAACCGAAAACACAGGTACTCGCTGGATCCGAACCCTAGAATCACAGGTAGTCGCTGGATCCGAACCCTAGAATCACAAGTAATCGCGGGATCCGGACCCTAGAATCACAGGTAATCGCGGGATCCGGATCTTTTTTTAGAGGTACTCACTAGTTCCGGATCCTAAAAAATCAAGTACTCATGGATCCGAACCCAACAAAAAACTGGCGGATCCAATCCCTGGCTGCCGCAACGACCCTCCAACCTAGAACTCTGAGAATTTAAGCCCTCCGTGACTACCTTGACTTCGCCGGCAAGATCCAACACCTCCACAACCCGAATTACCCGTATCCCCGCGCACAACCCCCATCTCACGGTCACGGTTGAACTCAACGGCACAATGGCCGACGTCCATGTCGTCCTCAAACTCGCAAATCTAACGCGAACCAAAGTACTCCTCACCAACAAGGCCAAACTCGCCCCCACCAAGGAAATCATGCAAGACACCGTTCGCCGATAGACGGCCAAGACCCAAGTGACCACTTCGATAGTGGGCCTTCTAAATTACCATGTACCTAGTAAACTTCTCTATGTTCTTCATGGTTCACGTTGTGATACCGTAGATACCCGAGCGCGTGGCGAAACCAGCTTTTGAGTTCATCGATATTAGTCGTAGCGATACTCTTCATTTTGGATGGCTTGACGTCGTTTGGCATCACGTTCGGCATCTCGCGCGTCCTCTCTAATATCACTTCTTCTCCTCGAAGAAAATTCGTTTTCTCTCGGCTCCAATTCACTCGTCCTTCAAAATCTCTTAAACCGTTGTCTACGCAGTCGCGCAATTGCGACCGTTCAATCGAAAAATGGTCAACTCGGTTACTTAATCGATGTAGCGTCTCGGTGACATTTACAAACGTAGGCTCCATCGTGGGACTCGATCTCTCTCGCACTGCATGTCTTCCACTATCTGTCGACGTCGGTTGTGTCGGTGCGGAAGGCGCCCCTTGTTGAACTTGGTATGCACGGTTCGATCAGGAAGATATTGTAACTTGCGGTGTGTTGGTTACATGTACGCTAACGGCTAGCCTAGGGTGACGGCTAGTGTCGAGATAAGAGATAGGGACTAGAGGTGTTAGCTGTCTATACGCAAGCTGGTAATATCGTGCGTCAAGCACTCTAGTCGGTGTCATGTACATAAGGACTTCTAGCCGAGCATACATTAGCTCTCTATAACTAATCTGCATTAGGAGTTACTTACAACACTCCCCCTTCAAGATAGCTAAGGGATGTCTTGTAGTCGGATGGAAGTGATCTACAAGGTGTATCGCTACATGGGTCCGGATGTACCCAAAATGGCGTTCCGGTGTTTCACGAGTGCAAGTACATGTAGTGGCTTGGTCAGCATGTCAACAACCATTTCACAAGTCGGTACGTACAACAGTTTGATGGTTCCCATTTGCACGTGATCCTTCACGAAGTGGTATTTCAGATCGATGTGCTTGGTCTTCTCGCTCACCGACGCATTTTGTGAGTAGGCGATGCAGCTATGGTTGTCTTCCCAAATGTTGGTCGTCCCGCTGACATGTCGACAAATATGTCGGATAGCATCTGTCGAATGTGATTTGCCTCCTTGGTGGCGTCCGCTGCCGAGTAGTACTATGCTTCGCACTTAGATTGTGCGACGCATGACTGCTTGCGTTACTTATAGCTAACTGCACCCCTGCCCAGTGTAAAAAGAAAACATGACCGTGAGCGGCGCGTCTCACTGTCGTTGCCCAAGTTTGCATCAACAAAGCTTGTGAGTTGGAATGAGTTATCAGTAACCCCCCCCCCCCCCCCAACGTCATGCTCATTGTGGGTGAGCCCTTGAGGTATCTTAATACCTTCTTTAGGGCTTGCATGTGGGCCACGGTAGGATTGGCATGGGCGGAGCCGAGGATGCTTAGCGTTGTCGAAATGTCCGGGCGTGTGTAGACCGCGGCGAACTAGAGACTACCTAGCAGACTGGGGTAGATCTCAAGGTCCGTCCCGGAAAGAGGCACATGTGTCTACTTCGAGACAGCAGGAAGATACCTAGGTCCGTGGGCGGGCACGATGACTTGCAGTCGACCATGTCGTGCTTCTCAAGCAGCTCCCGCACGTACTTGCCATCATCTAGGCTGATCGTGCGCGCGGCTCGGTCCCAGGTGATGTGCATGCCATTCATGTCCGATAAGTCGCCATGTTCGTTGATGTCAAACCGTGAGCGAACGAGAGCGGTGAAGGCCACTCGCCAAGCAGTGTTATTGCACGCAACATGGATGTCGTCGACATAGACCGCAATCATGGCAAAGACCCCATGTGCATTAAAAATGTAAATGCAAGGATCTGAAATGAGCTGCCGCCATCCCTGAGAAACCAACCATTCTCGGAGAAGTTCATTAAACTCTCGAGGGAAAGCAAGCCTAGCTACAAGTACGCTAACGACTAGCCTTGGGTGACGGCTGGTGTCGAGACAAGAGAAGTGATGGGGACTAGAGGTGTTAGCTGTCTATACGCAAGCTGGTAATATCGTGCGTCAAGCACTCTGGTCGGTGTCATGCACATAAGGACTTCTAGCAGAGCATACATTAGCTCTCCGTAAATAATCTGCATTAGGAGTTACTTACAACACCCCTCTTGTCAACTATTGACTTCCTCTAGTAGTCTCTCACTTGCTCGGTTGACATCTCTCGTCTCGTCTACATGTTCAAAGCTCCGAAATCACGTGTAAGGGGCGAGTTTGGTTAGACTAAGTTGGCAACCTTAGTGTGACGAGCATTGTCCTACACCATTACATTGCACGATATTGTACATGTACTTGTTACTAATTTGATATGTCCTTTTCCATCAGAAGGACGTACTACGTGGTTACGTCGCCACTACAATTAGCGAGTGTACTATTACGTACTGTACTACCAATACCTCCCGGTACGTACAACTACGCACAAGTAATCTAACTAGCTACATGACGCGCTAGACTGATTTCCCGAGACAGGCAAGCCGCGTCGTTAGTTTAGTCTGACATGTACGAGAGCCCTAACGCATGGCACGAGGATCATGCGAGAACATTTGTAGGCTAGCTAGGAGCTATTTAAGCCTAGCGCACTGGAGGGAGGTGATAGAACCATTTAATCAATCCCTTTGTTCACTTACAATATATTGTTAAACACTTAATAGTCATACATCCTCCATCCCTCTCCATTTGCACTTCCACGTGCATAAGCAACATCATAACAAAACAAAACAAAACATAACATACTCGTGTTAGCAAGTAGCTCTAGACAAACAAACTGCCACACTAGGTTCGGAGCCTTTGATCTTCACACGCTTTCGTTGTTGCTTGAGTGGCTCGACGTTGTTTGTTTGACATGGCTTTCCTTGGTCCCAGAATTACGTTGTGATCGTACCGCCAATCGGAGGCTCGAAAGCCTTTGACATTAAACTTATGTTCTAGTGTGAACCCCGTAGTGGTGAAACTTGGTTTCCTAATGTTTCGATTTTGCCTAATGTAGCACCCGTCGATGCTGCCGTTCGTGAGTTGTTTTTGAAAGCTGGCCTAGCCCTCACCGTCGACGACCTTACGTTGTTGAGTGACAACCCCGTTCGACTGCCGTTACCCGCTAGTCATCACCATCTCGTTCACGTCTTTTCGGCATCAATTCATGTTCCGTACGTGACTGCGAATTTGCGCACGTCAGCCAAGGTCGAGTATCCTCTTATTGATCAATCGGTTGTTCACCTTTATAGTACTTACGTCGTACCGACTACTATTGACAAGGACGGGCTTTCTATTATGCCGTCTAAGATCGGGCCTGCCAAGGAGACTCAACGTAAGTACGAGTTGCTACATTTTAGGAACGTGGCTTAGCGGGAATCTTTTCGAGGGGCTGTAATTTGTCGACAACTCTTTCTTCACGAAGACACGTCGTTACCGAGGCAGCTCTTCTTCCACCCCCGTTTCAAGGCCACCCACTGTGGACATGTTTGGATGTTGATCAAGGGCTACGTTAATCAGCTGTGTGGTGAGCGCCCACTAATTCACGCATGGGAGTTCCGGCACCTACAACCAACTTCGTTGGTATGAGCGTAACAATGGCTGAGACGAGGCGTTAAACTGCAATTAACGCACCTTACAAGTTTGGACAAGAATCATGTAAGGTGGAGGACCGAGTAGAGATGCAACCTCAACGTTTCGTCATGTTGGGCATTAAACCTTACTTGAACGACACCCTCGATTGGGTTACCTCTCACTTCTTAGGTGCTCAAACTATTTAGTGTTGTTAAACACTTAGCATTAAGACATCTTCCATCTTTCTCCATCTACACATTTACATGTAGTAGCAACACCAAGCAAACAAATTATAATATAATTGTGCCACGAATTAGCTTTCGACAAGCAAACAACCAAACGATGCTTCGAGGCCAAGAAGATTCTCACGGGCGAAGAGCAAGTCGCAGAAAGCCCCGTCCATACAAGGTGTTTTGACACGGTTTCCTCCGATCAAACACGGATGCAACGTCGTCGACGGGCTCATGCTAGCCGTGGAGGACATGCGACACGAAGTAAACATCACAATTGCCGCTAAAGCGCAAGCAACTGCCGAGTTCAAAGCTGACAAGCCACGACTATTTCGACCGGACAAACACAACGACAAGCCGGACAAGAGCAAGGCCAAGTTCAAAGACCCCGCGGGAGCGTGGCCCTCCCCCCGAGCGACAAGACACACAAGAAGACCAAGACCGACAAGGAGGAATGACCGGGTAGCCCGCCTCGCCGATTCACGCACACAAAATCCCAACTACATGAGTCATCGCGTGCAGCGAAACGGGCAAGCGTGGAAAAATATCGGCGCTACCGGACAAGGCTTGAAGTGGATCCGCAAAAGACTCACTCTTCCCCTTCTACACAATCGAGCCCCCCATCCTTTCAACCAAGACGCCTCTCACCTAGACGCTACTCCCGAGTAACTCATCTTCGTCCATGCTGAGCTCGCGCGCTTCGTCGAGACGGGAGCTTGGGAGCCCTCCATCCGCAGCTAGTACGTATGCACTATGTTATTAGTCGCAAGTCGCGGAATATGTCAGTGGAGATTCATCGTCGACCTACCACACATTAACATTTTTTGCGCCCAAAAACGAATGCGCATGGAATCAATTCTAAAATAACCAAGAAGGTAGACTACATGTTCTTCTACGATACGAAGGGCGGTTTTACGCGATGGGAGTCGTTCCCGAACAACACGATTTCCTAACGGTAAGCGTCCGCGGGCAAGTCTACCTATACGCGGTTCTACCTATGCGTTGGTCGCTCATCCCCTATCACTTTTGCGCCTTCACGGACACCTTTGTCCAAGACATGCAGCAACCCCGACGGATTCGCGACGACGAACGGACGCCCTACACAACCCGACGGAAATATCCCCAGCAAGCTCTACCTCCGACAAACACACGATGGCGAGGAGCCAAGATTTTACCTTACGTCGGCAACTTCTTTCGTTTCGCTACCACCCGGGCTCTCGCGCTGGCGCTCCGCCTGCCATTCGACCACCCCCTCGGTTTGAACCTCTTGCGTTATCCTACAAAGGGTTTCTGGGAACTTACTCATTCGGGACACCACATGGGCATCGACATCGACACAACCAACGGTTATTTCTTCGCGCCCGCTCCAAAACTTTAGGAGCTCTCCAAGCCTGCGAGATAACTCTTTGAACGGTTTACACGATCAAGAAGTAGACTACTCGTCAAGAAGTTGCAGTCATTCGCGGGACCGACTTAGTAAAAATGTTCTCGCAATTCATATGTTGCACGGTTCTTCCTCCGAGAAATGCACTAGGTCATGGGCGACAACTGGGGAGACATGGTTCGCCTCACACCGCAGCTTCATCGCGGCATGCAGTGGTATTGAATTTGAAATTGAAATTGATTACAACAATACCAACAAATTGGACCGGCTGCTGTCTATAGGCCCTCTACAACCCAGCCATACATTACTTAAGAGCGTAGTTTAGACCGGGTACTCCTCGACCATGTATACCTATCGACACACCTATCTGCAATGTGTGCCGACGTTCCTCGGGAGTTTTATAGAAACTTCAAGCAACCGCAGCAATTGCCACAGCCCCCCCCCCCCCCCCCCGCCCCCCCCCCTATGTAGTAACAACATAACAATTTTGTAATAAATGAAACCACATCTAAAAAGTAAGTCCACTTGTCAAGAAATGCAAAACTAAAAAGCTGCTCGACCTTCACGATGCACGGACCGCTCCCAACAAACCGGGGTGCCGACCGGCCTAGGCCGATCGGCGTTCGGGAGGGACGACGGGGCAGCCTAATCTAGCTCCCGCGTGACTTCGGTCTTGCCGAAGATAGGAGGGAAAAGGCTGGCAAAAAACCCCCCTCACATAGTCGCTCGTTGATCCCGCCGTCGCATTCCGTAGACCCCGCCCCAAGGTCGCAACTGTTCCTCCCGCCGCGACGTACCTCCTTGTCGAGGTCCCCCGTCACCGCGAGGGCATGTGGGGGGGACCGAGACACACATGCAAAAAGAACATATGGCGCTCCCGCCTCCGCGTATGGATTCTTCCCGTTCATTTCCACGGTTTCTTCTTTGTTTGGTACCATGGTACCTATTTGGTATTCTGACCCGCGCCCGTACCCTTCGCCCTGTGATTGCGCGTCCACCGAGCATCCTTGTTTCGAGTGTGGGCCTCCGCGCTCGCTCGGCCCCACACTCTATGTGTATAGGTGTGTCAAACGATAGTGGGTGTCGAAAAGGGGGAAGGGCATGTCACCGTAGCCGGATCCTTCGGGCCGCGGGTGCACGGAAATTAATCGATACCCTCCGTGCGAGGTTTTCCGGGTCGGCGCCGCCAGATCGTGTCGCCCCCCCCGTCGCGACTATTTTCCTTCACGCCCAAGCGTACTCCTCCCCCCGGGAGATGTAACCCTGCGACGTAGTAGTTCGACAGTGAGCGCCATGCCCTAGTGATGCTTCCCGACGGGCTCGACGCCGGGTACAGACATTATTTTTAGTTTCTAGCAAAGCCCTCCGTACATGGCTTTCCGGCGGCGGCTTACCCTGATCGCCGCCGCCTCACCTAGCCGCTTCTCCGCTTGCGACCGACCACCGGCATGTGTCACGTCGTGCCTACCCCCCCGGGAAGGTTAGAATGGCACATGGTTGGTCGACGGCGGGCGAGTGCCCTTTCCTAGCGTTGCTTCCCGGCTAATCATCGCCAGCTCCAACGCCAGCGTCCCACCGATGGTCCGGCTGTACCCTCCTCGCCATCAAACGCTCTTGAGGTACATGCCTTACCCCCTAAAGTAGGACTGCATCTAGTAGTATTTGACCACGGAAAACATATCAAACGGCCTGAGCGGGAGATGTTGGCGCCGGTATTGCACAGAAATTGTTTATTCAAAAGCCCTATGTACATGACTTTCCCGACAATTGTTGATCCCGCGGATCACGTTGTCGGCCCTCTCAGCCCCCTACCGTGCCAAGCATGACACGGCTACGGGGTGTCCATCGCCCACCACGGGGAGGTGAGGGGATGCGGACGGGTTTGCGAGCGCACCCCCTTCCAAGGCCGTCGCCGCTGCGCCGCCGGGCGCCATGCAGTGGTAGACACATGTTCCAAGTTACGCCGATGAAAAGAATATTCACCAGCCAACCGAGACCGCCTACGCCCATTGCGACAGTTCAAATTATGGATGGGCAGCCGTATTCAACGGAAGATTCGAAACGCGCAGTTTCTAGAACGAGCCAGACGAGACACAACAGGTAGCTTGGAAGGAGCTGAAAACCGTACGTTTGGCCGTCCTATTCTTCCTCCCACGCATTCCTCGACGCAACATCCGCCTTCACAAGGACAACCAAGTCGCATGCTACGTCTTGGCGGGCCTAACCTCTCGTTCGCCTAAAAAGATGGGTGAGCTGCGCCGACTATAATTAATGCCGGACATAAAAAACATCCACTCCATGCCGGGGTATATCAAGTCAACAACGAATACATGGGCAGACAAGCTCAGCCGGCACTTGGACAACGACGACCGGCAGGTCGACCCAACGGTGTTCTTCAAGGTTGATCCCCGTTCGGACCTCACACCATCGACCGCTTCGCTCCGGCACTCAACACCCTCCCACCTCGCTACAACGCAAACGAGCGCAGCCCATATTGCGAGGAGATGGACGCACTGTACTAATCCGGCGCACACTTGCGCGACAAGAACCAATGTTGCAACCCTTTTGGCCCCTCACGCCCGACGTCGCACAAAAGAGTTCTACAAAGCTGCGCGGCAACTACAATGGTCGCCTCCCGATGGCAAGGCAAGGCGTGGCACCAAGCACTTACCGAAGTGACTTGTCACGAAAATGTACGTCCAGCCCGTCCACACTGGTTCCGTCTAGGGCGGTGGCACCGACGCGGTACAAACGGCATGCTTCATTAGACCGTCACCGTATTCCGGTTTCCTTCCGGGTTGGTTTTACCTCTGCCGGGGAACAGTAAGTGTCGCCGTGGCCATGCTCAACACCCGACATATTAGATCGACCGTACATAGCAATCCTATTACCCGAGCACCAAAAGTATGCTACCGCCGGGATATCGCATGATGCAGCAACCCGTGGGCCGACTCGATGCACCCAAACATGGAACGACTATTGGGGACTGACCCCCTTGGAGCGGAGGCACTCGAACTTGTGACAGTGACATGGGCCCGGAGCACGTCCAAGACATATGACAACGCTATAAAACTATACTTCGAGTTTTTTGCGAAGAACAAGGTCGACCACCATGGGCAGCCATATCGCCCACATTAGCTCGCTACATTGCATGGACCGGAGAACATGACACCGTCAAGGCGTCAAATATACAACTCCATATTTTAACCGTGAACGATTCCTTCGGAGACCACGGCCCCGAACCATTAGCACAATGCGACTTGGTGATAAGGTGAGGCGAGGTCTCGCGGCCTCCCATGTTTCCCTCCAGCCCAACGGAATACACTTGTCCCTTCCGACCCGGATTCTGATGGCATCGCTACACATCGCCTCCGCCCTACGAACTACGCTCCCGGAGAAATGAACGCCGGGCAAGACCGAAACCATCCTAATTTACAACACGTGTCTTTCGACAGTGATTCCGCTAATGCTTTTTATGTCGCGGCGGCGCAAGAGCGGAGTGCCGGTCAAGTGGACTTTTGTGTACACCAACCGGTGGAATCCTCCTTTACCACAGAACAAGAAAATGACAACACGGTGATTCTATGGAGCTAAAACTATTGTTTTAAATCCCGGATACAACACACAGAGCCATCGCAAATCTACTAACGTACTTCAACACTACTGCGCGGACCAATTTTTCAGGTGGTACGCTTTCATACAAGAGATGAGCGATTAATCATCGCGAGCCTACTTCGCACGGAACAACGGAAACCATCACAACTTGGCTTCACGTAGTATTACGCGCAGATCACGAAAAGCCACCGGAGGGTTTCGCGTGGACTTAGCATTCCCTACGCAAGGTAGCCGCGACAACATTGCATGGTATCGGTACCCCGATGCAAATTATCAAGTTCTTCGGAGGTTGGGCCGTTGGGCGCGAGAATCGGACATAGTCCTAGACTACATCGACACAACAATACTCCCCAACCCCCGGGAGCTTGGCAATTATTTCCCGGATGGCCAAATTAATTATTCTAAATGCTCTTCGTTCCCTTAACGGTCACGAAACTTGGTGCTCTGGGTGGCCACGGCTTTTTTGACATAGATGGCCAAGCATACAACCGCGAAAACTCTAACGGGATGCATGTGGGCAAGTTGTTGGCCTTGTGGCGCCGAAAGATAACTCTCGCCAACCATGTCGCACACACGGACAACATACTGCGCGGGTTGACCACAGCCGCGGACGGTGTGGAGGTCACTTCTTCCTCGGCTGGGATGCCTTCTCTTGCCAAGGCGTTGTTCACCCGCGCCATGGGCCGCAAGCGTCTCCGTGCTTCCTCAAGCGGCAAGTGAGGCGCCGCGTGTCGCCTCCACGTGTTACATTTTCAGCGTTGCGTGGGAGTTTCTTTAGTTTAATTTGCGAGGTTTGTGCACCATGTAGTGCTTCCCTTTGCCGTGCCTTGGACTCCGTGGCCCTCTTGCCCTCTTGGTCCCCCCCGCCCCCCCCACCTCCCCTTTTCCATGTCCACGTATACTGCTTATGTAGACTGCTTATAGTAATTAATGTTTATTTGTAATCAGTTGTGAATTATCTTCTGATTACTACCCGTACTTCTTACTACTGTACTGATAGTACCCGGAGCGGCGTAGCGTACCATATTCATGACGAGGATAAACATGAGGCGCGCTCGGCACGCCAAACGGGCAACGCGGCTGACGCGTCACCACTCTACGCGGAGACGAGATCTGCTCGACACCGAGACGAGGCCCTCGCCCTCCTCCCACAGAGCATCTCATACCACGGCCACCGTCGCCGTTCCATCCAACCTTCTCGCCGTCGATTCGGCTGTTCCGTCGCGCTTCGCGCGGCAAAGTCTTGTAACCATGGTGAAGTTTACTCTTGAGCAGGTGAGAGCCGTGTGGTACTCCCCTAATATCCCCTTGTCTGTCGCGTTGCTGCGACAGTACTTTCCGCCGGCGGCGGCCGCCATCAGTTATGCCGAAACTATGGTATCGGTGTTGATGCTCTGGCTTTGGTGAGGCGATGTCCTTCTGTCAAGGCGCCAAGCTTATCTCCCCATGCAGCCTAACCCTACACCTTCTCGCACTCACCCCGCCTGTTTCCGACGTTGTACTGGCCGGGCATACTGCTCATCGCTGAAGCGGCTGTGGAGCATTTAGATATATTCGCCGTATATCTGCCCTTCTGTCGCCCGCCAACTCCCGCCCGCCCGTAGCTCCTTTGCCAGCTCCCTCTCCGCGTTAGTTCAAAGAACGCGGTGGTGATAGGAAAGCACGGGAAGCTCTTCTCCTCCCCGACGAGTGAGGGCTAGCATAGCTGTCGACCTTCAACAGATACTTCCGCTGTCGTCGCCCCACGACGCCTACAGTATTTTTTCGTTTTCGGTTCGACGTTAGGATATTGTGCTCCGCGCTGATGATCGTCATCCCTCATTTGCTGATCTTACATATATCAAAAAAGTGTCATCGACGTTTTGTGTCCGTTGTCTCCCATCACTGCATCCATTACTTCAAGCGGCCTTTGCGCCTTTGGGTAGCGCGCGCAAATTAGATTGTTTGGTTCGAGACAGAGAGCCATAGATTTTTTTGCAACCTATTATTTAGTGAATACTGTGTTTGTGCTCCTACAGTGCCGAGTGATGATGGACAAGAAGCACAACATCCGTAACATGTCCGTCATTGCCCACGTGGATCACGGTGAGTGGACTCGGTGCCCCCCTACCACCCTCTCAAGCTGCAGTGTTTGCGCAGCACAATGCATGTTTCTCTTCTTAGCCAGACATTCACTGATGAATTAGCACCTGACACAACTTGGTGTGCGGATAGGCAAGTCCACCCTGACCGACTCCCTGGTGGCTGCCGCGGGTATCATTGCCATGGAGAACGTGCGCACCCCATCTATTTACTTAACCCATGAATTCAATAAGCACACGTTGTGTATTTACTGTTCAGGATATCCATTTGGATTGCAGTTCTCTGATTTTGTACAGGGTTTGTTGCTGTTAATGGCTCTGTGAGATGTTGAAGCAGAGGGTGTGTGGTGGTTGTGATGTTGTAGGCTGGCGATGCCCGTCTGACGGACACCCGTCAGGATGAGCAGGACCGTGGCATCACCATCAAGTCCACCGGCATCTCCCTGTATTACGAGATGACTGACCACGAGCTGCGCAACTTCAAGGGCACTCGCGACGGCAACAACTATCTCATCAATCTGATCGATTCGCCTGGTCACGTTGACTTTTCTTCCGAGGTGACGGCCGCGCTGCGCATTACCGACGGTGCGCTGGTGGTGGTGGACTGCGTGGAGGGCGTGTGCGTGCAAACGGAGACCGTGCTTCGTCAGGCCCTGGGTGAGCGCATCAAGCCAGTGCTGACCGTGAACAAGCTTGACCGCTGCTTCATCGAGCTCATGTATGACGGCGAGGAGGCTTACCAGAATTTCTCCCGCGTGGTGGAGACGGCCAACGTGATCATGGCCACCTATCAGGACGAGGCCCTGGGCGATGTGACCGTGTACCCCGACAAGGGCACCGTCTCATTCTCTGCCGGCCTGCACGGCTGGGCCTTCACCCTCACCTCCTTTGCCAAGCTGTACGCCGCAAAGTTCGGCGTCGAAGAATCCAAGATGATGCAGAAGCTGTGGGGCGACAACTTTTTCGACCCCAAGACGAAGAAGTGGACCAAGAAGCACACCGGCGCGGAGTCATGCAAGCGTGGGTTTGTCCAGTTTGTGTACAATCCCATCCGCACCGTAATCGAGGCGGCTATGAACGACGACAAGGAGAAGCTGTTTGCGCTGTGCACCAAGCTGGAGGTGCCTCTGGACCAGACCACCAAGGACAAGAGCGGCAAGCCGCTGATGAAGGCCGTCATGCAGGGCTGGCTGCCCGCCCACCACGCGCTGCTGGAGATGATGATCTATCACCTGCCCTCCCCCGCCGCCGCGCAGAAGTACCGCGCGGACACGCTGTACGAGGGCCCCCTGGACGACCAATACTGCACTGCCATCCGCAACTGCGACGCCGACGGCCCGCTGATGATGTACGTGAGCAAGATGATCCCCGCCAGCGACAAGGGCCGCTTCTTTGCTTTCGGCCGCGTCTTCTCCGGAAAGATTTCTACCGGACTCAAGGTCCGCATCATGGGCCCCAACTACGTGCCCGGCGCCAAGAAGGACCTGTACGTGAAGAGCGTGCAGCGGACGGTGCTGTGCATGGGTCGTCGCCAGGACGCCGTGGAGGACGTGCCCTCCGGTAACACCGTCGCCCTGGTGGGGCTGGACGCCTTTATCCAGAAGAACGCGACGCTAACCAACGAGAAGTGCGAAGACGCACACCCCATCAAGGCTATGAAGTTTAGCGTGAGCCCCGTGGTTCGCGTTGCGGTGGAGTGCAAGGTGGCGAGCGATCTCCCCAAGCTGGTGGACGCGCTGAAGCGTCTGTCCAAGTCGGACCCTATGGTGCAGTGCCAGATCGAGGAGACTGGCGAGCACATTATTGCGGGTGCCGGCGAGCTGCACCTCGAGATTTGCCTGAAGGATCTCCAGGAGGACTACATGAACGGCGCGGAGCTGCGCGTGTCGGACCCCGTGGTGTCCTACCGCGAGACTGTCACGCAGGAGAGCAGCAAGATGGTGATGAGCAAGAGCCCCAACAAGCACAACCGTCTGTACCTGAAGGGCAAGCCCATGGAGGAGGGGCTGGCGGACGCGATCGAGGATGGCAAGGTCACCCCGCGCGACGACCCCAAGACACGCGCCAAGATCCTTATCGACGAGTTTGGCTGGGACAAGGAGATGGCCAAGGGCCCCAAGATCTGGTGCTTTGGCCCCGACACCCTGGGCGCCAACCTGCTGCTGGACGTCACCAAGGGTGTGCAGTTTATGAACGAGCTCAAGGACTCGTGCGTGGCCGCCTTCCAGTGGGCTAGCAAGGAGGGCGTGCTGTGCGAGGAGAACATGCGCGGCTGCACCTACGAGATCCACGACGTCACCATGCACGCCGACGCCATCCACCGCGGCGGCGGCCAGATCATCCCCACCTGCCGCCGCGTCATCTACGCCGCGCAGCTCACCGCCGCGCCGCGCATGACGGAGCCCATGTACCTGGTGGAGATTCAGGCGCCTGAGCAGGCGCTGGGCGGCATCTACTCCACGCTGAACCAAAAGCGCGGAATGGTGTTTGAGGAGGTGCAGCGCCCGGGCACCCCGATGTACAACATCAAGGCGCACCTGCCTGTGAACGAGTCCTTCGGCTTCTCCTCCACTCTGCGCGCCAACACCTCGGGACAGGCGTTCCCCCAGATGGTGTTCGACCACTGGGACACCATGCCCGCGGACCCTATGAACCCAGGCACTAACACCTACGATATCATCATGGACGTGCGCAAGCGCAAGGGCCTCAAGGTCGAGCTGCCTGTGCTGGGCGATTATGAGGACAAGCTCTAGGGTGGGTGCACCGAATGTGTGCGTCGTGCGAAATTAGTTGGGCGCCATAAGGGGACGGAAGAGAGAGAGGTATGGCAGGTGGGAGAGGAGAGTAGAGGACAGGAGGGGCGGGAGGAGGCAGTGGGTCCCGATTTTCTCACTCTCACTTTGCCTCGCTATTGTGGCGACTGGGCTAGCAAGCACACTGCGCGCAGCGGCTGCTGTGCGCCGCACCGTTAGCGAGGCGCTTAGTAGAGATCACGTGTAAATGATGATGTTAACTCGGTACAACCGCACGACAAGTCAAAACAGATTTTCCCCAACATCATCTCATTTGGGAGAGACTGAATCCAAGAGAATTATGACCCTCTGCTGAGCTCTGCATCGCCATATTTGTTTTCTTTTTGCGCCCCCGGGGCGCCATATGGGGCTGTGACCGGTAAACCCGCACCGGCATTGCTATATTTGCCTGCTCGCTCCCGTGTCAGGTTTCGGTTTATACCCGTACATTTTTTCACGGAATTTTTTTGCCAGCTATCGCCAAGTTTAGGGTTTGATAAACCCTACTGACTTCGTAGGTGTCCGTTGTGCTCCCTCAACGTATTTGGAGGATGCGTCAGTTTGACCATGGAACAAGTAATTGCGGGACTCACAGCCAAGTAAGCATTTCTTTTTTGTTCGGCATATCGCTGCTACAGCCTGCAGCCATTATTGTCAAACAAATTCATTGTCAATTAATTAAGAGTGTTCACGTGGCCCTTCCCAAGCTTCGCAGCTGCGTCGCGCTCATCTGGTTGTGCATTTCATATGATTTATATCGTAAATAATGTCCTTATTGTTATAATATGCTCGTAAATTTGTAGTTTTATGAATTCAAAACTTGTCTGGATCCCATCACCCCTACATAGGGCGATCTCACGTTCTTCAACATAAGGCAATATCATTTTCTCTCGTTTTCTGCATGTTACTCTTCTGACTTTCCAAAATCGTTCGTGTGCCCCTCCAGCTTCCTAACAACTGTTTGTCACGCACATTACCACTCACGTTTAATATGCCAACACAGTAAAAGTGGGAGAAATGTATCCGTCGCAAGCTAATTTTACGTTTATCCGATGCTCTTCTTTGGGGCAAAATTCGCGTTGTCGTCATTGTGTCGCATTTGTCTCGTCCACTTGGTGTGTTTTTGTAATGCAGCGAAGCCGCTGATTCTACTAATCACAGCCGAGTTGGTCATTATCACACACTCGCAAGGGATTTCACCTTTTGCAGTGGCTTCCCTTTTTGAGTCTACTTACGCATTTTACATGCCATTAGCTCGTTGGGTATGTGCCACACAAATGAGGTAGAATGACAAGCGAGCACCCCAGGAAATGTGGGGTCCGTGGGGTGAAGCACCCTTGAATGGTTGTTAATCTGGAAATAGTTTAAAATGGGTGGTGAAATAGAATAGCTACTAGGTGGTGTGGATCAATCTCGATAGCTCAAGTTCATGTATTGATCAAGTGCAACGAATGTTTGGCCGTGAAATAGGTTGCGGGCAATATCCACATACTATTTCCACATATATCGTTTAAAATAACAATATGGGGCATCATTTGCGACTTCAACAAAAGTTGCCAATCGTAGTCGCAGGAAAAAAACGCACAAACTGTAAATTCAAGAAACTTTAAACGAGACAGTCCATAAATGTACATTTCTTGAGCATTTCCTAATCCAATAAATGCCGTTTTAAAGAGATAACAATAACAGTCGCCAACAAGCACAAGTTCATGCGCTTTGCTGGGCAGGAGCCTGAATGTCGCGGCCCGGGCAACGAATTTGGCTCCGTGCTCCGTCTGCACTCACACCTGTGACGTCCTCGAACAGGGGAAACTACACTTTTGTAATACCAAGCATTGATTTGCTTTCGTACTTACTTTACTTATGTAAGTAAGACTGGGAATACTAACATGAAAGGAGAGAAAACTTTATACGTGCACAATATACCCGTACAACACACTACACCCATTGTCAGTAGATGAACTCTATCGCGCATGTGCAAGACTGTTGTAAGCAATACCTTGTAGTTATTAGTTGCAAATAGTCATGTAAGCTATTCTAGATATGATTAGTACATGTCTAGATCGGACATACCGATAAACTGTTTGACTCGGTACAGAGCTGTCGCTAGGCTACAGCTCTCACACTTCTGTTGTCCCGACACCACGCCTCGGGCTGGTTGTCTTTGTGACTGTCCCTTTTGCGTGACTGTGACTGTAACTACGTGTGGGTTAGTTACCTTCCATAATGATCGTGTGTGCAGGGTTTAACAACAACAAAACATCATCTACCCCTCATCACCTCATGGGCCCTCATCTACCTTGGTGGGTAGGTGAACCGACACTGAGGATCAAGGAAGGGCTTGTCAATATGGCGGCCCCCGGCTTAAAATACTCAAAAGCAGTGCGCGCCCAACAAGTTGCTGCCACGCCCCTGTCACTATGATATTCCCACCATCATTTGGGACGACTTACTTCTGACACGGCTGGACTTCGCCGGTGCAATGATGCAAGTGCGACAAACAGCCACATAATCAACACCGGATCGTGCCTATATCATTCGACTAATCGAATGATAGGAAGCATCCCGTTACTTACTGCGTTACATATCCTACGTGTTGCACGTCAGCAAGGCCATACTCGGTGAGTATCATTACCAGCACATACTGTACTTTGGTCCAAAGCACACGCAAGGCTATGAAATAACAATGCTACAACATGGACTCGTGGGCCTTCATCCAGTCTTTGAGCACGACGACCGCGTCTTTGCTTAGGTTCCGCGTCGTCCGGATTTCGTTTAAAATCTGCGCAAGTTACGCGGAAAAGCACTCGTCAGCACTCGCTGAGAAGCAGTTACACAATTTTACCAGTCCGCGTGGCTACACAAACATCGTCGACAATATACCACTCGCACGACATACGGCGGGCGGACAGGGCGGAACTCACCTCTGGGTGCTTCAACCGAAACTCCTGCACAATCATCCCTGCCGCCGAGCGCACTCGACGAGGTTCGATGTCGTCGAGACAGCCGGCCTGGGGATCAGTAAGTAGGCAGAGGAAGGCAATCAGCGGGTATAGCCAAAGACGGGAGCAATAATTGTGATACCCACGGCGTAAACTACTAAAAGACTCGGAAACGTTGCACCAAAGCGCCGAATTCGTGTTGGGTAGGGGCTGAGGCAACCCATCCGCTCATCTGCGCTGTTTTGTATTCGCAAAGCTTTTGCAGAAGGGTGCGCTCACGCGGCGAGCGAACGAGCAAGCAGGGAAACTCTATAAGAAGCGAGATACAGCCGCACACCCTGCACTATTATTTACGCCGTAACTATACAGGACAGCGTAAATATTTTAGTGTTGCGTTTCCATTGTTTAGGGCTCTCATGCAATTGTTGCTTAAGTCCCAATTCTATTTTGAGAATCCAATTTACGTATTAAGACGCCATCATGAAGTGCACGCACGCCGTCCTTTCTGCGATGTGCCTTACATCATATACTGCTGCCCCTTTCGCCATTGCAAAAGCAACAGTAGCTTAAACTAATCTCAAACTCGGTATCCAGTTACGCTGCCCATTTACGCAGACGATAGGGGAAATAAGTACTTAAATGTTGCAGAATGGAACGAGACCGTTGCGTGCAAAAGGGGGGGGTTCAGTATGGATAATGCCATTCATTACTCTTGGTATATATTCAGGGATATGCCCTTAAAATAAATATATCACGCCAATCAACGAATTCCGCGCGAACGCGAAAAAATACAGTAACAATTTGGTAAATAATGGAAATTACATGGTCGTAAGTACTACTATCTGAAATACACTCCAAAGGTAAAATAAAAAGGGGGTGCTGACACGTGTTGAGTTTTGGCGTTAAGTTGTTCGACACTGAGAACCTGAATACACTCAATCGACGGATTAGCAGTTGTGAGATCATTGAGCAATATAAATTCGTAGAAATTTCTTACAAGAAAAAGCAGTGGAGGCCACCAAGCAAGAAAAAGAAAGAAAGGAAGAAAAAACCTGAGCAATATAAATGAATCTGAAGATGACAGGACCAAGAAAAACAGTACAAGTACCCTAAATAAATAGTATTTTAATTGCTTACAGTGGCGTAAATACATCAAAACAGCATCGCATGTTGAATTTCTTTTTCTACGCGTGATCACGAGGATTCCTGTGAAGCAGGCTACCCGCCGCCAATGAACGATACCAATGAAAATAAGGTGGCAATGGGGGATGCACCTCCAGTGCGTAGAGCTTCACCACCAGGTCCTCCAGCAGGACGGGCTGTTGGAGGTCTTGCAGCAGCAGCGCGCGGGCACGCAGCGCTCGATTGATGTCGTCTCCGTTGTCATCGATGGACGCGCGTTGAGCTGGTAGGAGGGGAAGCAGCAGCAGCAGCAGCAGCGGGGTTACTCGGGGCAGTGAAAAGCACAATTCAGGATGTGCATTTATGGAGCCAAACCTCGCGATGCGGGCGACAGATCTGAACATCCTTAGAGGCAGGCTGTAGCTGGGACTGCCTCGAATATTTATACGAAACTAGAAATGCGAGCGCTACTGCATCCTTTCCCACTTCGATTGAATATGTGACATTGGCTGGTAAGGTGTGGTGTGGTGTGGTGTGTGTGTGTGTGTGTGTGTGTGTGTGTGTGTGTGTGTGTGGGTGTGTGTGTGTGTGTGTGTGTGCGGTTTAAAGGACTCCATTTTCTGAGTCCTCAAAAATGTGCGTGTGTTAGTGTGCGTGCGTGTGTGTGCGTATATGTGTGTGCGTGTATGTGAGTGGGGGGGGGTATGTAGCCTGCGCTTCTACATATGAGAATGTCATCTTTCTGTGTGTGTATGTGCGCGTGCGTGCGTGTGTGTGAGTGCGTCGAGAAGGGAAAATATGTGGATAAATGCGATATCGCGCTGCGCCGCAGTCTGTTTCTCGGCGATTAACAGGGAGTGGCATGAGTTTGGAGGCGGGAAGGGGGAGGGCAGGCGCACCATCGTCTGCCTGCGCGAGTGCGGTCCGGATGGGGGTGGCGACAGGGGCGAGGACGTCGTCGTACGCGCGGTTGCCGATGCGCGAGACGGAGGCAGCGGAGTTGACGACCATGCAGCCCGAGTCCGTGTCGCGGCTGCCCTCCAGCACGATCTGCGGCGCAGGGCACCGCGCGGAGGTCACAATTGGTCAGTCTCATCATTTCCGAAAGGCTTAGGATGCACTCTTACTCAAAATCACTTCACATCGCTGGGCCACACGGACCGAGCACTGGAGCCACGGTGCAAAACCCTTAATAAAATATTAGTTCGGGTTTCGAACATCTCGCGTATACGAAATTGATATCAGACAGACGCAGTCAAACGAGAGCAGCCAATAGAATCACATCACTGACATTTGTTTTGGATGCCAAATCATAATATGAACAGACCTTTGCGGGCAAACGATGCCTGTGACAATTGAGGCGGGAAATGCCAAGTTTGCTTGATATCACAAGAATGTAATTCGAGCACAATATGGCCGTATCACTATGTTAGAATCGGACTGTGATTATTTTTCCTTCAAACAAACCCGACACGCAAATCATGACACCCAGCAACATCGAAGGATGCGAGTGAGGGTGGAAGCTGGGAACAGGGATGCCTAGAAACAACAAATCTACTCAAGATTTCTGACCGCACTTCAGTGGACAGCTAAAATTGTGAGAACCACAATATACGCGCATACTATCACACCTAAAATAATCACCACACTAAATATGGAATGTCCCTGACTACCTGGTTCAATCATTCCTTCCAAACCATAGGAAACAAACTTATATTACCATCGCAACAGCATTGGGCACATCTGCCTATCGAGACGCGTGTGCAGGTGGGTTAGGGCGATGATGCCTTTAAGAGCATCCTTCACTCTGCTGCCCTTACCTGTCCGTCCGTCAGCGACATAAACTCTTCCACCACCTCAGTTCGGATACGGCGACGGTCCGCGTCGGGGTCTAACCCTGCTAGCTTCTCCTTCGCCGCAAGCGCTGCCAACAGCTTGGCCTTCATCTCCGCCGAGAGCGTCTTGTGTTGCCCAATCACGGCCTGTCACAGTCAGCCAGTCAGTCACTCATTCAGTCACCAAGCCAGTAATCCAGACAGCTTCCGCTGCCGAGTCATCGCCCTGGACGGACTGACAGCCGCGGCATTGGTATCACATTGCAGATGGGGAGCGACAGACAACTGCGTAGTAAGCAAATTAAGAGGACTGGGAATGGGCACCAACACGATTTATATTAATGATTTTCAAATAATAAATCTACCACTATCCAGTACCGAGAGAAGGAGAAAGGCTCATATCATATGAGGGGAGAGGAGCGTAGGGTTTGTACACAAACACAAAATAAATTCGAATCCTACTCAAAGGGAGGTTGCACGTGCAGGGGCTCGGTCGTGATCTGTCCTTCCGCACCTGTCGCCTCTTGGAGATACCCGTCGCAGGCTCCCCCGCCAGCGCGCCCACCATGGTCAGGCTGCCGCCCCCGAGGCGCTTGTGCATCTTCGACGCGCGTTGTATCAGCGCAGCGAAAAACTGCCGCCGCTGCGCCGCCGACGCCGAGACCAGCATCCCCTCGTACTGCACCAACTCCTCCTCCTGCTCCCCCCGAACATCAAACACAAAACGAGAGCAGCCAGTCACACCACCAACCCAGCCCCCACCCGCTCAATAAGTCCTCCCGATAACCACGGACTACTCTGTAAGCACACAGCACTGCCCCATACTCGTAACATACCCACAAAATGACGCGCACGTCTATCAACAGGAAGGAACTTGCTAATGACTACCCTCCCCGATAATTAGACTGACAGAACGAATACGGCAACTGTCAGGGCCGGTGAATTCAAAGTGCACTCTAGCGGCGATGAATTGATGAGTGACTGCGCACACTACCGCCTCGCAACCCTGAAATACATATTTACCATAAATTCACATCCAAAATCCCTCAACCGTGTGATAAATCAGAGCTGTCTATGATACCTAAAATACTTTATATCAGCAGCCAACATCTGACAAGCTACCATTGGCTGAGGGGTGGGTGATCTATCGTGGGGTCCACCGGCGACTTGAGGGTTTCTGTGTTAGGCTAAATACGATTTACGGGTTATTTTATGACTCACAAACGCGGGTCTGCTACCCTACCCACAACACCCACCTAAAATCCAAAAGCCCTGCACGCTGTTGAATATGGAGTGGGGTTGGTGGCGGTGGTGCTTGGTTGGTTTGTGTGTGTGTGTGTGTGTGTGTGTGGGGGGGGGGGGGGGTTAGGGGGGGGGGGGGGGGGGGGGGGGGGGGGGTCACCTCCAGTGCCTTCTCGAGCTTCTCCTCGTCGCCCGACTCAAGCGCCAGCGCCTGCGGCCCCATCTTCACCAACGCCGCGGTGAACAGCTCCCACAGCTGCACCATCGGCGCCAGGTCACCCAGCAGCACCAGACTGTGACCCCCGTTGTCGCGGTACTTCTCTGCTCAGTGGACACGCCGGCATCATCCCAGCACGACACGAAAAGGGAGCAGCAGCAAACCAATCGATTTGATGAGTTCCCCACGTCACAAACCCCCGTCAGTGGGCTAAATGCTTGGGAACATTGAGTACTTTTAGGCACCGCGTACTGCTGCATATTATTCTGTTTTCATGACTTACATTGCATTACTTGTATAATGCAACTCATAATTTTATAAATCTAATATTACAAGTTGAATACTCCGCATTGAGCACGGCACGCCTTCCACTGCGCCGTGTCAGCTGCAATCACGGGTATGCATGGCGAGATGAGTAGAGACTGGGTTTCGGTGCGGACCTGCGATTGACGTGGCTGTGCAGATGGCGAGATAGGACTGGCCAAAGGAGGAACCCTGTGACAAAGCAGGATGGCTCGGATGAGTCGTCACAGGAGAAGGTATGGGTGAGGAGGGAGGTCGAGACACCATCGCTTTCTTAGCTGCAAAGCGTCCCACACCTTTGGGGCTTCCACGATGGTGGTGCGCGCCATTGCGCCCTTATCCTCCAGTAACGCCCTCAACTTCTCAGCGACCCCCTCCTCCTCACCTGCAGCCCACACATCGCACAGCAACGGCGTCACTACACATCCCCCCACCACCACACACAAACACATACTCGGACAGGAACACCCGCACACACACAAACACGCACATAAACTAACACACAGACTCTCTCTCTCTCACACACAAAAACACGCGCGCGCACACACACACGCTCCTCATTCATTGTTACACATCGTTTTTTAAACTCGGTATAGAGCACTCGCCGATAAGCGCCAGCACGCAGTGCACGTCGCTCTTGCGCTGCCCCAGGATCGCCTCCAGCATGAGGTCCCTCTTCCCCGAGCCCGCCAGCCCCGTGAGCAGCATGGACTGCCCCCGACCCAGCGGCGCCAGGGTGTCCACCGCCGCGACGCCGGTGAACAGGGACTCGTTGATCTGACCGCGATCCTCCATGTTCGGCGACTTGTGTAGCAGTGGGATCTTCTGCCCCTTGTCCTCCTGACCCCCACTGCTACCCTTCACCCGCCCAATGAAGTTCACGATCTGGCCTGCCCCATGCCAATAGCACACCCCTCAGCCAACGTACCACACCCTTCCTCAATCCAATGAATCGACCCACCCCAGCACCCTTTCCCCCTCTTCGCAGCTCACCTGCCACGTCATCCACCGGAATTTGAGCTGTTTCGAACTTGCGCTTGGTCACCACCCCCTCCTCGTCATCGATCACCTGTCCGTGGTGTGTGAGTACGTCTCAGTCCCCTTGCTAGCCTGATTCCGAGCACAGCAGGAGCAACGGGCGGTTGCGAAAGCCATGCCGCACCTGCAGGATGCCCTGGATGCTGCACTGCACGGGGGTGCCTTCTGTGATGGTGGAGGTGCCACCAAACGCCAGGATAAAGCAGATGTTGTCGTTCCGACGCCACAGCAGAACTCTGTTGAACAAAAGGCGTCGCCGTTAAGCTTCTTACCCCAGTCTGAGCCCAATGGATGCGCGTGCAAGTGAGTGGGTGAGTGAGGAAAGGAAGGGGTGAGGAAGGGAGTGACGCAGTGATTAGTTCAATTAGAAAGAGAGTGTGAACGAGTGAGTAAGTTAATGGGTGAGTGTGTAGGTGAGCGAGTGAGTGCATGAAAGACTGAAATAAGGGGGGAGAGAGTGTGTGAGTCAGTACATAAATGGGTGAGTGAATGAGCAAATGAGGGGATAAGTCGGTGTGAGGATAATTGGCGAAAGAAGGGAAAAACGAGTGAGTGAACTAGAACGAAATTTGTGAGGACTGAGTGGCTTCAGTAGGGATGGAGGTAGGTGAGGGATGGGAGTAGGTGGGTGAGGGAGGGGGGGCTTCCTACCCACGCGCCCCAGAAGCGAAGGAGACGACGGTGCCGGGCTCGGCGTCGTTGTTCAGCCCCTCCACAATGACGAGGTCGCTATTGCTGTGGAGTACCTGCCGGTCGGCAGCGCCATAAAATAAGGGGATTAAACAGGGAGGCCAGGCCAGTCGCTGTCCAAAGTGTAGCTCAGCCTAGGAACAGCTTCATTTATTGAAGTGATTTAAATAAATGGTTCCGCTCAATTCTTGAAGGCATCTTTCGCTCATAATATTAATAATTATGTATATAACTAGATAAAGTGTTCCGTCCCGTCGAAGTGGGCTGGGGAGCGATTCACGCCAGGGACGGAGGGCGATGGAACCGAAAGACAGAGGAAATTGGCGTTACTTTTCCGATGGAAGCCTCCCCTTCAATCTGTCTCAGCGTGGCCAGCTGGCTCGGCTTCAGGGTGCGCTTCTTGAAGATACTCATCTCGGCGTCCCAGTCCGGCGCGCCGGCCTCCTCACCCTCGTCGGCGCCCACGCCCCCCACCCGCACAGACGCATTCCGTCGAGACGCCCATCCAGGCGGGTTCACGTAGCGGCGCAATCCGCGACAGGAGCTTCTGCCAATGCTCGTTTTGGACAGCTCGACGGGTGCGGTCGCTCGAGTGGGGAATTGCGGCCGTGGCGGCGCCGAGGCGGACACCGCACTGCCCCTGCCGTACACAAACTGCAGGGAAACGCCCATGGCTGTCCGATATCTTTGGGGGGAGAAAAAGACCTGTATCTCAAGCTTACACGTGGAAAACTTGCGGTGGCTGATCAGATCAGACTGAGAAGGCGAAGTTGCGGTGGGTGTGTGCCTGCTTTTCGGTCGGTGGCGTGCAGTCGACAGCGGAAAAGGCACAATTTGGCGGTAGTTTTCAGGGCCTTCGCGGCGATATTTATTGTTCGGTGACATAAGGATCCTTAGCACAAGTAAGTCAGGATTCTAAATCAGCGCGCGGTAATATTAGTTCTCGTCTGCACAGGTGGCGTCGGTACCAGCAGTATACCTGTACAAGTACAGGTACCTACCGCCAGTATCTCGCTACCTGTACCCGTACGACGGTCCTACACCAAAATCAGAGCATGAACCCGCCGTACATCTCATCTTTCGCGGATGGTGGCTAAGTTCATCTAAGAACCGGCCTTAAACTGTGTACAGGTAAGAGACAAGCAGGGAGGGAAACCCTAACTACCCGGCACTTACCTGTAGCCCTAACCCCTCACGCTACCCCCAAGTCACTAGATCAGCAGATCCGAAACCCGGGGATAGATGAACCCGCCGTACCATTACACATTGCATCATTGTTTTAAATAATTTCTTACAAGAAAAAGCAGTGGAGGCCACCAAGCAAGAAAAAGAAAGAAAGGAAGAAAAAACCTAAGCCCGAGGAACAGGAAGGCATGCCACAGCACCAGCACTGCCCTCCTGAAAAGCGTCGCGGAGATAAGAACCCAGAGTGCCATGAAGAGCAGCAGAAAGACGTTGCATGAATTCTCGTCGCACATCCCCCAAAAAACGCCGAAACGGAAGAGAAGTAGATCGACGAACAAAATGTTGCATACGGACATAACTGTCAGAGCGCAAGGAACGAGAGTCAGCGGCCCCCATGCCAAGGAAGCGACGTACAGCCACCAAAATAGCCAAGCGATCGACCAACTCAGCCGCCATCGGCGCCAACCGGCCCCCATCCTCCATGGCGAAGGGGTAGTAGTCATGGACCGACTGAACCGAAGGCGTGCCAAGCAAAGCGGAAGTGCGGAGGTCCGCATCAAGTTTGCCTTGCTGAGCTCCCAATGCAAGGCTGCCAGGGAGTGGAAGGCGAGCACCTATACGAGGAACGTTGGTGTTCGTGCGAGCACTTGTAACCGTCACATCAACAACAAGATGGCGGTGCGGAGCCATGAAGTCCAACCAAACCACATCCCCAGGACGATCACGTGAAGCTCCCGACCGAATACGGCGGACCTCCAACCGCAAGTCCCGGCCCTTAGTAGCCCCCGCTTCAAGCATGAACTCTTCAAGCACGTGGACAATGCGGTCATGGAGTTGAATGATATACCAAGAGCACGGGCACCGGGGGATATGGTCCATGAGCATAGCGGCTGTTGAGCGCTCACCCGACATAAAGATGCCCGATACCGTCGACGAAGATCCATACCCGCGAGATTCTGAAGGGGCCTCATTGCACCGAGGGCATTTTCGAACATGAGCGGCGCGCTCCGCAGTCAAGCCAAGCACCCAGTGGGCTGCCATCATATAGCAATCGGATGGCACCTTGAAACTGGACTCATGTGAAGCGAAAAAGAGAGCCAAAGCCCCGCGACCCGTACCCGAAGTCACCCTCATATAGTCCAGTGGGGAAGGTCTGCAAAACGCCAAGAGGTCAAGGTAGGCCCGGGCACGAAGAATGCGCGAAATGCCCCGTTGGATGTGGCCCCCAGAATCTCCCAAGCGAGTAAGAGCATCGGGAGTCGGAAGTTGTAGGCTAGTCACTTGGGTAGCGGGTGCCACCGCATTGTTGACCGTAGATACCACCAACTCGACATCGGGCCCGGCATAATCAGGAAGGTTTTGGTTCAGGGTGTTAGTCAAAACCACAAGCTCCGATTCCGAAAACCCGCCCATAGTGGAGATAGAGTCGTACGAATTGCGCAATTGGACCGCCCACGGTAAAGTAGAAGTGGCAACATTCAGTAGTTCCTGTCGGATGAGACCGTACAAAGGACCTAGCGACTCGGACTCGTAATCAGTAATCAGGTTGGCGAGGGTCGCAGTGAATGAAGCATAGTGAGCAGGTTCGGCGTCGAGCTCGAGGGACGGTACATTAAGCCCCCCAAACTCCGCCGGGAGGGAGAGCTGTCGTTTAGCACAATTCAGTTGATCGAGTGTTTGTGCGTCCAAAGAAACGCCCAAGATTCGATAAACTGCCGCACGAACGGCCCTATCTGCAGTAGCAAGGTACGGTCGGCAGATATCTGGGGGGAGGGTGCGGAGCAAGAAACCATAGCGGCGTACCGCACACGTGATCATCAAGCGGAAAGCGGCGTGAGTCCCTCCGAAGTCCGACATAGCAAAGCATACAATCTTGTCCAAGAGGAGTTGATGAGCCTCAACGGTGTCTTGCAGCCAAGAGTGAACATAGTTCTCGTTATGAGACGTTGGAGGGCCGTCTGCCATCGAGAAATCCATCGCCAAAGGGGCTCCAAGGTTACTAGTACCCGTAACAACGGGGACCATCGCCCGTATCACCTCGACAAGTTCAAGGGCCGTATCCGGAGGTACCATGCACGAAGATTTGATTGGTTGAACATTCGAGCAGACTGTCCCCATTTCCTCCGTAGCCACCGTAATCACAGTCGGGACGAAAGGCGTTTTGATCAAATACTTGCCATCATCAGAAAAGGCTTGGATCGCCGCTGAATCCTTGCACCGTTCTCCAATATTCCGGAGGGGGGTGCTTATCGCCAAGTTGAACAAAAGCGGGCCAAGAGGATCTCCTTGACGGACACCCGTACGAGATTGAACCGTGCCGTGTAGGAGCGAAGCATCGTTGGGGTCGAAGTAATACACCGTGGAGTCCCGTGAATATATCATCTCGACCAACGGGATAATGGGATGCAAGTCAGGGTTCTTGTACAGCTCCGCAAGGAAACTCCGGCGGGAGATGGTGTTGAAGGGGTTTTCGAGGTCCAAGCTTAGAAGGCTGCAATCAGGAATAGCTTGTAGGCCAATGCGAGTGGTATGAATGGCTCGCTCGATACCCGCTTTGGTGAAAACCGATCGTTGTACAGGGCCCAGGTGGTCGGCCGCGACAGTCGCTATCCGCGCTATGGCGTGACAATGAGCTAACCGCGACAAAACGCTGCCAGGAGCCAACGGCCGGACTTTAGGAGCCTCACCTCGAAGGCGAGTGGCGTCGCGGTCAACCCCAGTTTGCTTGTGAAGAGCCCACCCGGTCGCACTCGCCAGAAAGTCCGCCGCAGCCTCGGGAATGTTTCCCGCCGAGTAGCGGTTAACCCACTTACGCCATGCCGGAACATTCAAGTCACGGACATGTTCCCATCGCCAGCCATCAACGTGGGGGGCTGACAAGCGAGGTGCTTTTCTCACATTGCATCATTGTCGAAAGTTAGTAATCGTCATGTTTTCGTCCCAATCCTCGTCATCTCTATGCAGTGCTTTCAAGCCCCTACTCAGCAATCTACTTACTAATCCTTACACTTTGATTGATCTTCTTTTTGCTTGGTGCCGGCCCCCGCTCCTTTTTCTTGCAACTTTTTTTTTGGGGTCTTATTAGATTGATAAATCTCGAGCAGGTTCGCATATATTGACTTAATTCTAGATCAATAACTGACTCACTGCTATATCAAGAACAGTATTTACTGCTCCTTTTTTTCCCCTCCTTCACTTGATGCGCTCCCTTCCCATGTGTCCTCCCCCTTCCTCCCCTCCTGGATCGTGGAGGCAAGGGGCTATCTCTCTTCTTTCTCGCGTGTCTAGCGCTCCTCCCCCGGCCCCGTCATGTCCGGCCTCTAACACGAAAACGGGAAAACCGGCCCCCTCTTCTCTTGTCCGCCTCTCTTCCTCCCCCCTTTGCTTGGCGAGCGTCCTTTGCCACCCCATGTTGTGGGTCTACTGCTTGGCGTGCCCGCGATGTTGTCCGTTCGTCGACTGCCCGACGTCCTCCCCAAGTCTCCCTTGACGGCATCCTTGCCGCTCGGCGCCCTTATGCTCTCCTGCGCTCTCATGTTTTCCGCTCCCACGTTACGCTTCCGGTTTGCCCTTCGGATGTTTCCCTCTCTACAGTTGAAGGGTAGTGGGCCGCTTTTGTCCGCGATGTTTGTGCGTCTGCCCGTTGTGTTGTTGCTTGACCCCGAGTGATACGTCCCGGGCGGGGTGGTGTGCGTGGTGCCGGTGGTGTGCGCATGACTTGTGCTGGTGACATTGTGCATTATATCCCGCCTATCACGTCGCGCGGGGCTCTTCCCCCTAGCCGGCAACAATCTTTGCCGCAGTATCCCACCACCCACATCCCCGTCGAGCAACGCAAACATAGTCCGCCCAATATGCCTCGGCGCAAACGTTCCGAAGAGGGGGGCGCGTAAGCCGGAAGTTGGCATTGGACAAAGGCGGAGAAACAAGTTGATGCGCGAGAACGTAATTATTGCAATGTAGTTGCATGTAACTAACAAAGATAAAGTAGAAAGTGACTTGTCTCCACCCTCCATTGCGTTGGCTTAATTAGCCCAGCCTAGCTCGCCTTCAGTCTCGAAATATCACGCGTTCCTCGGAAGCTAGTCTCATGTGAGGTGATGTCCATCACCTCGGGCGGACGTGATCCAACGCGGCTTGGCGCTTAGTTAATCTCACCAATAAATACGCCAGTAATGTCTTAGGACTTGAGCTAATTACAATGGATGTACAACGGCGGGTGTACACTTCCTCGGAAAGTACGGAATACAACTAATAGCGATACGTAGGAATCCTACAATCAATCGTACTACTTAAGACAGTACTTGCAAAACTCGTACCCTCCCCCTCTAGATATATTCGGTAATCAGCCTCATGTCAATCCTCTAAACAACCCCAAGCCAATTGCAAAAGTTTTTCGGCTCTAGTCGATGAAGTCACTGGGAATGGGGAATTCGAGCATGGTGTGTTGTCCTCATGAAGTCTAAGTATTTTTTACGACCAACGAATGAAGCCATAAAGGCGTGTCCAAGAAATGTTGTAACGCAATTGTACGATGAACTTTATCTAAGCGATGCCAAGCATGAGGAATCTGCTCGTCCTTGAAATGGGTGTATAATAGCATGTACTTCCCACGGCGTCCTCGAACATTGTCGATCTTGACAAAATGGATGTGATCAACGTTGTAATCGTCATTATTTTCAGGAGTGGTATCACGAATAGACGGTCGTAACGTAGCAATATTGTAGGACATGGGTGAAGATTGTTTACATGAAGTACCGGACATAGACGTACGGTAGATGATAACTCCAATATATAAATGTTCGCATCAATCTTGACTAACTTCGTAAACGGGCCCAACTCTCGATCCTTGAGCTTCCAATTAACATGACCATGTACAAAGAGGCCCTTTGCAATCATCGAAACCTTGCTACCACACTTAAAAAACCGTCGACCCTCCCAATGGACCCCGGAATCCTATCTAGCCTTGCCCACATGCAATCCCCTCTTCTCACCCCGCTCAGGCAAGCCCCATGGAGGCTTGTCTCTAGGCACTAAAGAAGGCGGTGCGCTACCTTAGTGGGACCCTTGATTTACGCATGACGTTGGGGGAGGGGGGGTGCAAACCACAATCTCCAAGTTACACGCTTCGCGGATGTAGATTGGGCTAATGACAATATTTCACAAAAATCCCGCTCGGGCTACTTGTTTGCGCTCGGTCGAGGCCCGATCAGGTACAAGCCTAAACAACTCGATCTTCCGCCGTAAATCCAACACGACTACACACCGTTCCTCATCTCTCCACAACCGCATCTAACCACACTGCCCTACCATCACCGCCACGAGACATAAACTCCCCCGGGGAGGGGGGGGTATTGAACCATGCAAACACAGTTAGTGTGGAAGATAACGTACGCAAACGTAGTTACAGTCACAGTCCCGCAAACGGAACAGTTAAGGCGACAACCAGCCTACAGGCGTGGTGTCGGGACAACAGAAGTGTTAGAGCTGTAGCCTAGCGACAGCTCTGTACCGAGTCAAACAGTTTATCGGTATGTCCGATCTAGACATGTACTAATCATATCTAGAGTAGCTTACAGTAGCTATCTGCAACTAATACGTATGCGGTATTACTTACAACACTCCCCCTGAAGGTAGCTACGGGATGAAGCGTTGCATTGGGTCTTGTCCTCCAAGGATCGCACTTCGGTGTCGTGCTAGTGCAGGTCCTGGGAGGGGTTTGGTGAGCATGTCAGCCACCATCTGGTCAGTGGGGAGGTACCTCAACTTGATGGTCCCTTGCTCCACGTGGTCTTTGAGAAAGTGCCACTTCAGGCCGATGTGTTTAGTCTTCTCGCTGACCAAGGCATTTTGGGAGTATGCAATGGCGCTTTGGTTGTCCTCCCAGATGGTGGTGGTTTCGGTGATGGGGGAGTCGAAGATTTCCCCCAGGAGTTGTCGGAGGTGGAGTCCCTCCTTGGTGGCGTCAGCTGCAGAGTAGTACTCGGCTTCACACGTGGATTGAGCCACACAAGTCTGTTGTTTGGACTTGTAACTGATTGGCCCGCGTCCGAGGGTGAAGAGATAGCCCGAGCGAGACTTGCGGGTGCTGCTGTCGTTGGCCCAATCAGCGTCGGCAAAGCCTGTGAGTTGGAGACTGTGGTCCATGCCCCCCCCCAACGTCAGGCGCATGTTGATGGTGCCATGGAGGTAGCGGAGGACCTTTTTCAGAGCCTGCAAGTGTGCCTCGGTGGGCGAGGCTTGGGCAGAGCCGAGGATGCTCAATGCCGTGGAGATATCGGGGCGTGTACAAACGGCGGCGTATTGAAGGCTGCCCAGGAGGCTTGGGTAGACGTCCTTGGCCACTCCTGTGAGAGAAGGCGAGTTCAAGTGTGTAAGGCCGGCGAGGAAGCCTGGGTCCATCGGAAGGGACGACGGCTTAGAGTCAGACATGCCGTATTTGGCGAGGATGTCGCGCAGGTACTTGGACTGGTCCAGCGAGATTGTGCGCGTGGAGCGATCGCGGGTAATGTGCATGCCGAGGAGTTGGGAGAGGTCGCCTAGGTCCTTGATTTTGAACCGTGCTCCGAGTTGGGCTTTGAACGATGCGAGCCAGGTGGCATCATTGCAGGCTGCGGGAATGTCATCGACGTACAGGGCGATCATGGCGAAGACGTGGCCGGCGCGGTAGATGTAGATGCACGGGTCGGAAACGCATTGTTGCCATCCATGGTCGACGAGCCATGCACGAAGTAGCATGTTGAACTCGCGGGGGGACTGCTTAAGGCCGTAGAGGCAACGCTTGAGGTGACAAACCTTGGACGTTCCATCGGTGAAGCCGAGGGGCTGGCGGATGTACACATCCTCCCGGATGGGGGCGTAGAGAAACGCTGTGTCGATGTCAAGTTGGCAGAGTTCAAGGTCGCGGGCGGCTGCAATGGTCAGGAAGAGACGCAGGCTGGCCATGCGGATGACCGGGGAGAAGGTCTCTGTGTAGTCCAGTCCAGCGCGTTGACTGCACCCCTTGGCGACGAACCGCGCTTTGAAGCGGGAGACGTCGCCGGCTGTATCCGACTTGACTTTAAAGATCCACATGTTGTTAACGACCATGCGGCCGGGGGGGAGGTCCACAAGGTCCCACGTGCCGTTGCTGATGAGGGAGGAATACTCCTGTTGCATAGCGGCTTGCCATTGGGTGGCTTGGGCGCTGTCCAGCGCAGCTCGGTAGGATTTTGGTTCCACACACTCTCGGGCGGAGAGGAGGGCGACGGCAGTAGGGGACGTGCCGGCAGGTGTGTGTGGGGGACCAGTGACAAGGTTGGGGACGTGAGGGTGCTCAAAGATGTCCTCTTGAGCTTTTCCTTGTTCAGGATCACAACACGCCGTGACGAGTGTGGGTGGGTAGTCGGACAGGTGGGCAACGGCGGGGGGGGTAGGGGTGTGGGTGATGTGAGGTCAATGGGGTGGGATAGGGGTGAGTCTGCGGGGACGTCGTCCGAAGAGTCGGTGATGGCCGAGTCGACGGAGGGTTGTGTGTCGAAGCCTGGGGTGTCTTCCTGAAAGACAACATGTACGGAAGTGGTGATGCGACGTGTTTCCGGATTGTAGACACGATACCCGGGTGCGTCAGGGGGATAGCCCACCATGACGCCGCGAAATGCTTTTTCACTGAGTTTCCGACGTTGTTTGTCGGGGACCTTGGCGAAAACGGCGCAGCCGAAGACGCGGAACTTGGAGGCGTTGGGCACTGACGACGTAAGGAGTGTGAGGGGGACGCCCCCATTAGGTCCGACCGAGCGACTGTACGTGCGGTTGCGAAGGTACACAACTGTGCTGACAGCGCACGACCACATGGAGTTGGGAACGGCCATGTTGTGGAGCATCGCCGATGCATTGTCCCGGATGGTGCGCCAGGGACGTTCGGCCTTGCCGAGCATGTGGTGGGCGTATGGGGCAGAGAACTGTACCCCGACGCCGAGGTGTGCGCACATCTGGCGAGTGACAGCAGCTTCAAACACAGAGTCAGAGTCAAATTTGAGGACCGGTGCGAACGCGCCCGTCTGGGAGTGATGGCGGGCATGCAGGTGTTTGATGTCCAAGAGGATGGTTTCCAATTCCGAACATGCGTCGTCTTTAGACTTAAGGAACCGCACCCACATGTAGTTGGTGTGGTGGTCGATGACGAGCAAGCAGTAGCGGAGGCCATGTGGGGAGGGGACATTGACCGGGCCCCAGAGGTCAGCGGACAGGTTGAGGAGGGGGTGGGATGGCTTCGCGCAAGCGGCTGTGTTGCGTGGTGCAGCTGTGGCTTTGTGAAGGAGACAAGAGTCGCACGAAACTTTGGTTACAGCGCTAGTTAACACAGGGCTAGTCGGGACACCGTGAGTATGTTGGGCCTGAAGGCTTTGCATGTTGAGGTGGCCATATCGACGGTGCCATAGGACGGGATCACACTGGGCAGTAAGGGCAACCTGAGGTGAGGGGTCAAGTGCCGGCGGGGCGGATGGGCTGGAAGGGAGGGCCGGCTGGTGGGGAAGGAGGTAGAGACCGTTTCCGGACGGTTCTAGCATACCCATGCCTGTGGGTACCAAAAGCAAACCAGTGTCAGAGTTGGAGGGGAATATGAATTCACAACCGCTGTGAGTTTGCATCCAGCTGACACTAAGGAGTCTGCCGATACGCTGTGCTGAACGAGATGATAGGTCAGGGGTGTAGAGTGCATACACAGTGCGGTGAATTAGCTGGCCAGAGGCAAGTCTGACAGAAAGTCGCACTGAGCCACTGCCCTTAACGTCAACGCCGACACCGCCCACGCGAGAGGGAGTGGAGGGGGGCGTGAATTTCACGAAGTCATCTCGGAACGCAGTGAGGTTAATCGAGCATGCGGAATCAACGACCCAAAACTTTGACAGATTACGACCCGGGGCGAGGGAGGAGGAGAATGCCACAGAGCTGAATGGGACACTCACCTCGTCGTCAGCGTCGTCATCAACGCAGTCCGCGAAGGTGGGTATGCAATCGGTGTCATCGGCGGGGGCGTCGTCGGCAGGGACGTCGCTCAGCAGCGCAGCGTGAGCAGAGGGGGTGCCGTCGGCGGCGCCGTACTTCTGGACTGTCAGCCTACGCTTGGCAAGATTCCACTTAAGAATAGCGTCATCAGTGGCATTGCACGCGGACATGAGATGGTGGTATTGAACCATGCAAACACAGTTAGTGTGGAAGATAACGTACGCAAACGTAGTTACAGTCACAGTCCCGCAAACGGAACAGTTAAGGCGACAACCAGCCTACAGGCGTGGTGTCGGGACAACAGAAGTGTCAGAGCTGTAGCCTAGCGACAGCTCTGTACCGAGTCAAACAGTTTATCGGTATGTCCGATCTAGACATGTACTAATCATATCTAGAGTAGCTTACAGTAGCTATCTGCAACTAATACGTATGCGGTATTACTTACAACACTCCCCCTGAAGGTAGCTACGGGATGAAGCGTTGCATTGGGTCTTGTCCTCCAAGGATCGCACTTCGGTGTCGTGCTAGTGCAGGTCCTGGGAGGGGTTTGGTGAGCATGTCAGCCACCATCTGGTCAGTGGGGAGGTACCTCAACTTGATGGTCCCTTGCTCCACGTGGTCTTTGAGAAAGTGCCACTTCAGGCCGATGTGTTTAGTCTTCTCGCTGACCAAGGCATTCTGGGAGTATGCAATGGCGCTTTGGTTGTCCTCCCAGATGGTGGTGGTTTCGGTGATGGGGGAGTCGAAGATTTCCCCCAGGAGTTGTCGGAGGTGGAGTCCCTCCTTGGTGGCGTCAGCCGCAGAGTAGTACTCGGCTTCACACGTGGATTGAGCCACACAAGTCTGTTGTTTGGACTTGTAACTGATTGGCCCGCGTCCGAGGGTGAAGAGATAGCCCGAGCGAGACTTGCGGGTGCTGCTGTCGTTGGCCCAATCAGCGTCGGCAAAGCCTGTGAGTTGGAGACTGTGGTCCATGCCCCCCCCCAACGTCAGGCGCATGTTGATGGTGCCATGGAGGTAGCGGAGGACCTTTTTCAGAGCCTGCAAGTGTGCCTCGGTGGGCGAGGCTTGGGCAGAGCCGAGGATGCTCAATGCCGTGGAGACATCGGGGCGGGTACAAACGGCGGCGTACTGAAGGCTGCCCAGGAGGCTTGGGTAGACGTCCTTGGCCACTCCTGTGAGAGAAGGCGAGTTCAAGTGTGTAAGGCCGGCGAGGAAGCCTGGGTCCATCGGAAGGGACGACGGCTTAGAGTCAGACATGCCGTACTTGGCGAGGATGTCGCGCAGGTACTTGGACTGGTCCAGCGAGATTGTGCGCGTGGAGCGATCGCGGGTAATGTGCATGCCGAGGAGTTGGGAGAGGTCGCCTAGGTCCTTGATTTTGAACCGTGTGCCGAGTTGGGCTTTGAACGATGCGAGCCAGGTGGCATCATTGCAGGCCGCGGGAATGTCATCGACGTACAGGGCGATCATGGCGAAGACGTGGCCGGCGCGGTAGATGTAGATGCACGGGTCAGAAACGCATTGTTGCCATCCATGGTCGACGAGCCACGCACGAAGTAGCATGTTGAACTCGCGGGGGGACTGCTTAAGGCCGTAGAGGCAACGCTTGAGGTGACAAACCTTGGACGTTCCATCGGTGAAGCCGAGGGGCTGGCGGATGTACACATCCTCCCGGATGGGGGCGTAGAGAAACGCTGTGTCGATGTCCAGTTGGCAGAGTTCAAGGTCGCGGGCGGCTGCAATGGTTAGGAAGAGACGCAGGCTGGCCATGCGGATGACCGGGGAGAAGGTCTCCGTGTAGTCCAGTCCAGCGCGTTGACTGCACCCCTTGGCGACGAACCGCGCTTTGAAGCGGGAGACGTCGCCGGCTGTATCCGACTTGACTTTAAAGATCCACATGCTGTTAACGACCATGCGGCCGGGGGGGAGGTCCACAAGGTCCCACGTGCCGTTGCTGATGAGGGAGGAATACTCCTGTTGCATAGCGGCTTGCCATTGGGTGGCTTGGGCGCTGTCCAGTGCAGCTCGGTAGGATTTTGGTTCCACACACTCTCGGGCGGAGAGGAGGGCGATGGCAGTAGGGGACGTGCCGGCAGGTGTGTGTGGGGGACCAGTGACAAGGTCGGGGACGTGAGGGTGCTCAAAGATGTCCTCTTGAGCTTTTCCTTGTTCAGGATCACAACACGCCGTTACGAGTGTGGGTGGGTAGTCGGACAGGTGGGCAACCATATCGCCGTAGCGAATGGGGTGGGAGCGGAGCCGAGCATGGCGAGGGGTTGGCGGGGGGGGTAGGGGTGTGGGTGATGTGAGGTCAATTGGGTGGGATAGGGGTGAGTCTGCGGGTACGTCGTCCGAAGAGTCGGTGATGGCCGAGTCGACGGAGGGTTGTGTGTCGAAGCCTGGGGTGTCTTCCTGAAAGACAACATGTACGGAAGTGGTGATGCGACGCGTTTCCGGATTGTAGACACGATACCCGGGTGCGTCAGGGGGATAGCCCACCATGACGCCGCGAAATGCTTTTTCACTGAGTTTCCGACGTTGTTTGTCGGGGACCTTGGCGAAAACGGCGCAGCCGAAGACGCGGAACTTGGAGGCGTTGGGCACCGACGACGTAAGGAGTGTGAGGGGGACGCCCCCAGTAGGTCCGACCGAGCGACTGTACGTGCGGTTGCGAAGGTACACAACAGTGCTGACAGCACACGACCACATGGAGTTGGGAACGGCCATGTTGTGGAGCATCGCCGATGCATTGTCCCGGATGGTGCGCCAGGGACGTTCGGCCTTGCCGAGCATGTGGTGGGCGTATGGGGCAGAGAACTGTACCCCGACGCCGAGGTGTGCGCACATCTGGCGAGTGACAGCAGCTTCAAACACAGAGTCAGAGTCAAATTTGAGGACCGGTGCGAACGCGCCCGTCTGGGAGTGATGGCGGGCATGCAGGTGTTTGATGTCCAAGAGGATGGTTTCCAATTCCGAACATGCGTCGTCTTTAGACTTAAGGAACCGCACCCACATGTAGTTGGTGTGGTGGTCGATGACGAGTAAGCAGTAGCGGAGGCCATGTGGGGAGGGGACATTGACCGGGCCCCAGAGGTCAGCGGACAGGTTGAGGAGGGGGTGGGATGGCTTCGCGCAAGCGGCTGTGTTGCGTGGTGCAGCTGTGGCTTTGTGAAGGAGACAAGAGTCGCACGAAACTTTGGTTACAGCGCTAGTTAACACAGGGCTAGTCGGGACACCGTGAGTGTGTTGGGCCTGAAGGCTTTGCATGTTGAGGTGGCCATATCGACGGTGCCATAGGACGGGATCACACTGGGCAGTAAGGGCAACCTGAGGGGAGGGGTCAAGTGCCGGCGGGGCGGATGGGCTGGAAGGGAGGGCCGGCTGGTGGGGAAGGAGGTAGAGACCGTTTCCGGACGGTTCTAGCATACCCATGCCTGTGGGTACCAAAAGCAAACCAGTGTCAGAGTTGGAGGGGAATATGAATTCACAACCGCTGTGAGTTTGCATCCAGCTGACACTAAGGAGTCTGCCGATACGCTGTGCTGAACGAGATGACAGGTCAGGGGTGTAGAGTGCATACACAGTGCGGTGAATTAGCTGGCCAGAGGCAAGTCTGACAGAAAGTCGCACTGAGCCACTGCCCTTAACGTCAACGCCGACACCGCCCACGCGAGAGGGAGTGGAGGGGGGCGTGAATTTCACGAAGTCATCTCGGAACGCAGTGAGGTTAATCGAGCAGGCGGAATCAACGACCCAAAACTTGTGACAGATTACGACCCGGGGCGAGGGAAGAGGAGAATGCCACAGAGCTGAATGGGACACTCACCTCGTCGTCAGCGTCGTCATCAACGCAGTCTGCGAAGGTGGGTAGGCAATCGGTGTCATCGGCGGGGGCGTCGTCGGCAGGGACGTCGCTCAGCAGCGCAGCGTGAGCAGAGGGGGTGCCGTCGGCGGCGCCGTACTTCTGGACTGTCAGCCTACGCTTGGCAAGATTCCACTTAAGAATAGCGTCATCAGTGGCATTGCACGCGGACATGAGATGGTGGAGGCTGCCACAAACGCCACACTTGTTGGGTCGTTGGCCGCGAGGGTTACGGTGTGGTGGGCCTCGACCGCTGTGCGAGCCGCGGCCCGCAGCGACGAACGCGGAGATGGGAGGAGGTGATATGTCCGGAGCGGTTGCGTCCGGAGCAGGGTTGTCTTCCATGTTGTGCGCAAGGTGTAGAATGCTCGCCATAACTTCATCAGCCGACATGATGTAGTCCGTGTCGAAGGCGTTGATGACGCATTGCTTCGCCTGACCGTGTGGGCCGCTGCTAGAAATGCCGCGCAGCATGAGGAGACCGAGGTGGTGGGGGTGGATGGCAACGGAGCCATCAGCCAACTGGCATGTGTCGTTGTACTCGTCAAAGGTCTGGCGCATGTAGTGGACATAGTCACTGAGTGACTGACCGGGGCGCTGTCTGACCGTGAGATTGTCCAAGAGGGACAAGGAGCGAGCAAAAGACCGACAGTCAAGGCGTTCACAAAGGATGTCCCACGCGGCGGCGGCGCAGTCTGGGCGTGCTGGAGAAATGCATTTCATGGCTTGGTCAGCGCGCTTATTCGCGCTGGCTGCATGGAGGAGCAGCGTGTAGGCGTAGTGTTGCGCTTGTTCGTCGAGCCAGACGCCGGAGTCGCGGATGGCCAGCTGAGGAATGAGGTATGCGGCCTTGATGGAGAGGAAATTAAGGAAGGTCCTCTTCCATTGCTTGAAGTCCGTGGTCGGGCACATGACGGGGACCGACATCTTCATGGACCGGTTGAGGGCGTCCTTGTCGAAGCCGGGGGCTTCGTGTGCCGCCCGGTTGATGACCACCGGGTCGATAGTGGGGCGACGACGGCCCCGGGGGTTGGGGTCGCCATGTTGGAGTGGGGGAGAGTGTCGGCCATGAAAGGGAGGAGGTGGGCCACCGGGAAAGGGAGAGCGGCCGGCCATGGGACGCGGCGGGCCGTACGAGTGCGGGTGGTCACGGTAGGGGGGGATAAGATGAGAGGGCGCCTCCGTGATTTGGGGGCCGGGGTGGTGAAGGGCGTATCCGGCGTGGGGGAAGGGGGGAGGTGGTGGGAGGTGATCAACCCGGATGGCGTGACGCGAGGGGTCGTAGTGCGCCTCGGCACGCGCGGGCTCGCGGGGCGCATCGTGGCGGCGCTGTGCGACTGTGGGGTCGGTAACAGGGGCTGCAGCAGGAAAGAGTGTTTCTGCGTCCGGTGTTACGAAACCAGGCTGGGTATGGTCACTCAGGTGGAGGGTGTGACCGTCGTGGCTGTGCCGGACGGGTTCGAGTGGGGCATCGTGGCGGCGCTGAGCTACAGGGGGGTGCGGATTAGCACCCGCAGCAGCGACAGCACCCACGGCCGACTGCGAGTCGACACGAGCAGTTAAGCTCGCCACTTGCGCAACGAGCAGCGCGAGAGTATCGGGGGGGTGATCGAGGGTGCTCTGGTGAGAGCCTGACTCAGGGGAATCAGCAGGTGAATCAGGCGGGTTTTTCTGCTCCATTTCGACAGAGGGAAAAAAAAGAAAGAGCTGAAGGAAAAAACAGGCAGCGGTAAAAACCGCTAGCCGGACTTGTGCCTAACAGCGGTATGCTAAGAGACGGCCTGATGCCCGCCGACCCCTCGGCCTGTAGCCCCGGGGTGTCTCAGAGCACCTTTTCTGTATCCTCCACCCAGTGTGGGGCACAAGTCGAGGCCAAGGCCAGGACAGGTGGAGCGCTGCGCGAGGTGGCTGATGCGCGAGGCTAGTATAAAAATAAAAATAAAAGGTAAGCTACGGCTGGCGTGCGACCTGTGGATGCGTATTCACCCGACAGTGCACCCCCCCGTTCTCCAGCTTGGACCTGTGTGCACCCTGTCCACACACGACGAGTGCGTCGGTGTGGTTGGCTGGCTATCTCCGGCGGGTGGCTGGCTTAAGAGGGTGGTGGCGGGTTTTAAAAATCGCAGTTTATACTGGCGATACCGCCGACTACAGGTTGAAAGTACTAGGTGTCTAAAGAAACTTGCCTTCTGCGGGAGAGCTGTCGATCGCAGCTCGCCGAACCAGGTTGTCGCGCGTGAGTGACGTGAGGCGGGGGCCCATAACCTATTGAACCATGCAAACACAGTTAGTGTGGAAGATAACGTACGCAAACGTAGTTACAGTCACAGTCCCGCAAACGGAACAGTTAAGGCGACAACCAGCCTACAGGCGTGGTGTCGGGACAACAGAAGTGTCAGAGCTGTAGCCTAGCGACAGCTCTGTACCGAGTCAAACAGTTTATCGGTATGTCCGATCTAGACATGTACTAAGCTATCTGCAACTAATACGTATGCGGTATTACTTACAACAGGTGGAGGCTGCCACAAACGCCACACTTGTTGGGTCGATGGCCGCGAGGGTTACGGTGTGGTGGGCCTCGACCGCTGTGCGAGCCGCGGCCCGCAGCGACAAAAGACCGACAGTCGAGGCGTTCACAAAGGATGTCCCACGCGGCAGCGGCGCAGTCAGGGCGTGCTGGAGAAACGCATTTCATGGCTTGGTCAGCGCGCTTATTCGCGCTGGCTGCATGGAGGAGCAGCGTGTAGGCGTAGTGTTGCGCTTGTTCGTCGAGCCAGACGCCGGAGTCGCGGATGGCCAGCTGAGGAATGAGGTATGCGGCCTTGATGGAGAGGAAATTAAGGAAGGTCCTCTTCCATTGCTTAAAGTCCGTGGTCGGGCACATGACGGGGACCGACATCTTCATGGACCGGTTGAGGGCGTCCTTGTCGAAGCCGGGGGCTTCGTGTGCCGCCCGGTTGATGACCACCGGGTCGATAGTGGGGCGACGACGGCCCCGGGGGTTGGGGTCGCCATGTTGGAGTGGGGGAGAGTGCCGGCCATGAAAGGGAGGAGGTGGGCCACCGGGAAAGGGAGAGCGGCCGGCCATGGGACGCGGCGGGCCGTACGAGTGCGGGTGGTCACGGTAGGGGGGGATGAGATGAGAGGGCGCCTCCGTGATATGGGGGCCGGGGTGGTGAAGGGCATATCCGGCGTGGGGGAAGGGGGGAGGTGGTGGGAGGTGATCAACCCGGATGGCGTGACGCGAGGGGTCGTAGTGCGCCTCGGCACGCGCGGGCTCGCGGGGCGCATCGTGGCGGCGCTGTGCGACTGTGGGGTCGCTAACAGGGGCTGCAGCAGGAAAGAGTGTTTCTGCGTCCGGGGTTACGAAACCAGGCTGGGTATGGTCACTCAGGTGGAGGGTGTGACCGTCGTGGCTGTGCCGGACGGGTTCGAGTGGGGCATGGTGGCGGCGCTGAGCTACAGGGGGGTGCGGATTAGCACCCGCAGCAGCGACAGCACCCTCGGCCGACTGCGAGTCGAAACGAGCAGTTAAGCTCGCCACTTGCGCAACGAGCAGCGCGAGAGTATCGGGGGGGTGATCGAGGGTGCTCTGGTGAGAGCCTGACTCAGGGGAATCAGCAGGTGAATCAGGCGGGTTTTTCTGCTCCATTTCGACAGAGGGAAAAAAGAGAAAGAGCTGAAGGAAAAAACAGGCAGCGGTAAAAACCGCTAGCCGGACTCGTGCCTAACAACGGTATGCTAAGAGACGGCCTGATGCCCGCCGACCCCTCGGCCTGTAGCCCCGGGGTGTCTCAGAGCACCTTTTCTGTATCCTCCACCCAGTGTGGGGCACAAGTCGAGGCCAAGGCCAGGACATGTGGAGCGCTGCGCTGGTGGCTGATGCGCGAGGCTAGTATAAAAATAAAAATAAAAGGTAAGCTACGGCTGGCGTGCGACCTGTGGATGCGTATTCACCCGACAGTGCACCCCCCCGTTCTCCAGCTTGGACCTGTGTGCACCCTGTCCACACACGACGAGTGCGTCGGTGTGGTTGGCTGGCTATCGCCGTCGAGTGGCTGGCTTAAGAGGGGTGGTGGCGGATTTTAAATCGCAGTTTATACTGGCGATACCGCCGACTACAGGTTGAAAGTACTAGGTGTCTATAGAAACTTGCCTTCTGCGGGAGAGCTGTCGATCGCAGCTCGCCGAACCAGGTTGTCGCGCGTGAGTGACGTGAGGCGGGGGCCCATAACCTATTGAACCATGCAAACACAGTTAGTGTGGAAGATAACGTACGCAAACGTAGTTACAGTCACAGTCCCGCAAACGGAACAGTTAAGGCGACAACCAGCCTACATGCGTGGTGTCGGGACAACAGAAGTGTTAGAGCTGTAGCCTAGCGACAGCTCTGTACCGAGTCAAACAGTTTATCGGTATGTCCGATCTAGACATGTACTAATCATATCTAGAGTAGCTTACAGTAGCTATCTGCAACTAATACGTATGCGGTATTACTTACAACAGGGGGGGAGTTAAAACTCCCCCAACCCATTCTCGGAGGAGTTTGAATAGGCCGTTCACGGTCTAGCCCCGGCTTGTAAGTTCCCTAGATGACGGAGGTGGGAGGGCCTAGAGACAACAACCGGTTTCACCCGGTACATGTTGTAAACAATATCAATTTCTCTATCTCCCTATATGATTGATGCAAGAAGGCCCTTAGACAGCAGCCGTTCATCTCAGAGCGGCTCATGTTGAAACAATTTCATTTTTATTTTCAATGTTGCAGGTTTTCCCGCTGAGCAGGCTTTGTTTATATCGCAGTTAAGCCATTATTTTTATGTGCTTCAGCATCCCTCCCTTTTTCGATTGGTGGCTGTTTATACTTTGTCATGTAATCAATTACGTCACCAAATCGGGGGGGGGGGGGGTACCTGCCATTAGTACCGCGACACAGGCAATGCCGTAATGGTACTCGTACCGCTTGTAATCCTTGTGGCGCTGATCGTAATAATATTTCGCTTCTACTACAGGTGCTGATGCTATATGGGGTTAGGGTTTAGGTAAGTGCCGGGTAGTTAAGGTTTCCCTACCTGCTTGTCTCTTACATGTACACAGTTTAAGGCCGGGTCTTAGGTGAACATTGCCACCATCCGCGAAAGATGAGATGTTACGCTGAAGCTATGGCATGCCTTTCTGTTCCTCGGGCTAAGATTTTCCCCAGGGTTGTGCTGAACTCTGAATCTGGAAGTTCAGTTCCGACTGAACTGAACTGCGGCTCAGTCTGAACTGAACTACTGAACGGCTATTGAACCGACTGAACTAAATTCAGTTCAGCGCCGAACTGAGCTGAACTAGCCCATGAACCGGGCTGGAGCAATCTAGCAACGATGACAATGAATAGAGTGATTATGCAAAGACGAAAAAATTGTAATTGACACTATAGTTACAAGTTGTGATGTCTACGCCCCTTGCCCTCCCGACCTCTCGGCCTACCATATGTACTTTGTTACATTTAATGCATCAAAACATTAAGTGGATGCCATGGCTGCTAGCTGTGAAATCTAGATCACGAATTAGCTCCTCACTCGCTGCAAGCTCACGATCAAGTGCTAGTCCCTTGCAATCACTGTCCGGCGCCTACTCCTCGCATGTTGTTGCAATCTGCCGGGCGTGATGCAGCTCAGACGGAATCTGTACGGTTTTGGAGAAGGTGTGGTCGAATATGTTGCTGCCGTACTGCTTGGTCAAGATGTCTTGAATCTCTGCAACCGCATCCACATTCTTGGCAACTTACACCTCTAACGCCTAACAACAACCTCTCGATGGTGTCTTTCCCTTACTGTCGCAGAGTAGACAACAAGTCTTCACAAATCTGCTTCCGCGACGGCAGCGGCAACGAGGCGTCCCAAAGCCACACGAAGGCCATGAAGGAGGGGTTCTCCACTAAGGAGAAGGGCAAGCGGTTGAACACGACGAGGATGGCTAGCATGCGCCAAACTAGCGAGACCTATTAAACACAATAAACACGCACCGCCGTCATGGGCAAGCAGGATATGCGGACCGGTGACGGGGGGGAAGGGGGTGGGTAGCATGCAAGCAATACCTTTGGATCGTCCGCCAGCCTCTACTTGGCAGACTGAAAGTGTGCCTTCATTGACTCGCTTGCGGTCTGCCTAGAGGTTATGTCTAAGGCAGAAGGGTTTGCAGCCGACGAGACGAGGGGAAGCCCATTATCAGCGACATGGGCCTTGAGTTTGGCGCGCACCTGCAAGACGATCACAAAAAATGTACTAATCATTAAAATCTATTTTCCAAGTTTGCCCAAGTGGGGGGGGGGGGGGGGGGGGGGGGGGGGGGGGGATTGGGGCGCACCTGCTCATTCTCCTCCGGATGGTACAAAAGGACGTGTTTCTTTATGCTGGAATTGCCGTTCCCGCCTCGGTATTCCACAATGTGCTTAGCCTCCAAGCCTTCTTTCGTTCGAGGGATGGCCAAAACGCAACGTCGTCATCGACGAGCTGCGTTTCCTCGTCAAGGGCGGGGGGGGGGCGGGGGCGGTGGTGCCTTGTATCGATTTTCGCAGCGTGGCATAAGAAGCAATCAACCGTGAGGCTACTGCTATCATCGGGCGTCGACTTGGCCGGCACAAAGAACCCCCACTCCGTCTTCCGCTTCCTAGTGGGCAGCCACGTAGCCTCGAAGTTTCGCGCTGCCATATCAACGCAATGGGCGAACGCAAGGTCGGTATTGGCGGCGTCGTCCGTTTTATTTTGGCTGTGTGACAGTTCAAGTTGGATGGGCAGACTGCGTGGGTGGGCATACGGGGCGCCGCTGCTGCGAGGGGGACCTGTTGTAAGTAATACCGTATACGTATTAGTTGCAGATAGCTATTGTAAGCTACTCTAGATATGATTAGTACATGTCTAGATCGGACATACCGATAAACTGTTTGACTCGGTACAGAGCTGTCGCTAGGCTACAGCTCTCACACTTCTGTTGTCCCGACACCACGCATGTAGGCTGGTTGTCGCCGTAACTGTTCCGTTTGCGGGACTGTGACTGTAACTACGTTTGCGTAAGTTATCTTCCACACTAACTGTGTTTGCATGGTTCAATAGGTTATGGGCCCCCGCCTCACGTCACTCACGCGCGACAACCTGGTTCGGCGAGCTGCGATCGACAGCTCTCCCGCAGAAGGCAAGTTTATCTAGACACCTAGTACTTTCAACTTGTAGTCGGCGGTATCGCCAGTATAAACTGCGATTTAAAATCCGCCACCACCCCTCTTAAGTCAGCCACTCGACGGCGATAGCCAGCCAACCACACCGACGCACTCGTCGTGTGTGGACAGGGTGCACACAAGTCCAAGCTGGAGAACGGGGGGGTGCACCATCGGGTGAATACGCATCCACAGGTTGCACGCCAGCCGTAGCTTACCTTTTTTATTTTAATATTATCTTAGCGACTCAGCCGCAAGCGCAGCGCTCCACTTGTTCTGGCCTTGGCCTCGACTTGTGCCCCACACTGGGTGGAGGATACAGAGAAGGTGCTGTGAGACACCCCGGGGCTACATGCCGAGGGGTCGGCGGGCATCAGGCCGTCTCTTTGAAACCGCTATTAGGCACGAGTCCGGCTAGCGGTTTTTACCGCTGCCTGTTTTTTATTCAGCTCTTTCTTTTTCGCCCTCTGTCGAAATGGCGCCGAAAACTCCGCATGTTTCACTTCCTGACTCCCTTGGCTCTCAACAGAGCAATCTCGACCCCCCCCCGGATACTCTCGCGCTACTCGTTGCGCAAATGTCGCGCATAACCGCTCGACTCGACTCGCAGTCGACCGAGGCTGCTGTTGTTGCTGCTGCGGGTGCTAATCCGCACCCCCCTGTCGCTCAGCGCCGCCACGATGCTTAGCTCGAACCCGTCCGGGACAGCCACGACGTGCACACCCTCCCCCTGCTTGTACATCCCCAGCCTGGATACGTCCCACCGGACGCAGAAACAGTCTTCGCTGCTCCTACTCCTGCAGCTCTTGTTGGCGACCCCACAGTCGCACAGCGCCGTCCCGATGCGCCCCGCGAGCCCTCGCGTGCCGATGCGCACCACGACCCCTCGCGTCACGCCCTCCAGGTTGATCACCTCCCACCCATCCCCCCCTTTCCCCCCCGCTGGATATGCCCTTCACCACCCCGGCCCTCACATCCCGGACGCGCCCTCTCACCTCGTCCCCCCCTACCGTGACCACCCGCACTCGTACGGCCCGCCGCGTCCCATGGCCGGCCCCTCTCCCTTTCCCGGTGGTCCACCTCCTCCCTTTCATGGCCGGCATTCTCCCCCAATCCAGCGTGGCGACCCCGCCACCCGTGGCCGTCGTCGCCCCACTATTGACCCGGTGGTCATCGGCCGGGCGGCACACGAAGCCCCCGGCTTCGACAAGGACGCCCTCAACCGGTCCATGAAGATGTCGGTCCCCGTCATGGGCCCGACCACGGACTTTAAGCAATGGAAGAGGACCTTCCTTAATTTCCTCTCCATCAAGGCCGCATACCTCATTCCACAGCTGGCCATACGCGACTCCGGCGTTTGGCTCGACGAACCAGCACAGCACTTCGCTACACGCTGCTTCTCCGTGCAGCCAGCGCGAATCGGCGCGCTAACCAAGCGATGAAATGCGTTTCTCCAGCCCGCCCTGACTGCGCCGCTGCCGCGTGGGACATCATGTGTGAACGCCTCGACTGTCGGTCTTTTGCTCGCTCCTTGTCCCTCATGGACAACCTGACGGTCAGACAACGCCCTGGTCAGTCACTCAGTGACTATGTCCACTACATGCGCCAGACCTTTGACGACTACAACGACACATGCCAATTGGTTGATGGCTCCGCTGCCATCCACCCCCACAACCTCGGTCTCCTCATGCTGCGCGGTATTTCCAGCAGCGGCCCACACGGTCATGCGAAGCAATGCGTCATCAACGCCTTTGACACGGACTACATCTTGTCGGCTGATGAAGTGATGGCCAGCATTCTCCACCTCGCGCACAACATGGACGACGACCCTGCCCCGGACACACCCGCTCCGGCCATATCACCCCCTCTCATCTCCGCGTTCGTCGCTGCGGGCCGCGGCTCGCACAGCAGTCGAGGCCCACCACACCGTAACCCTCGCGGCCATCGACCCAACAAGTGTGGCGTTTGTGGCAGCCTCAACCATCTCATGTCCGCTTGCACTGCCACGGATGACGCTATCCTTAAGTGGAATCTCGCCAAGCGTAAGATGACCGCCCAGAAGTACGGCGCCGCCGGCGGCACCCCCTCTGCTCACGCTGCGCTGGTGAGCGACGTCCGTGCCGACGACGTCCCCGCCGATGACACCGACTGCCTATCCACCCTCGAGGACTGCGCTGATGACTACGATGACGACGAGGTGAGTGTCACATTCAGCTCTGTGGCATTCTCCTCTTCCCTCGCCCCGGGTCGTAACTTGTCACAGTTTTGGGTCGTTGATTCCGCCTGCTCGATTAACCTCACCGCGTTCCGAGATGACTTCGTGAAATTCACGCCCCCCTCCGCTCCCTCTCGCGTGGGTGGTGTCGGCGTTGACGTTCATGGCAGTGGCTCCGTGCGGATTTCTGTCAGACTTGCCTCTGGCCAGCTCATTCACCGCACTGTGTATGCACTCTACACCCCTGACCTATCATCTCGCTCCGCACAGCGTATCGGCAGACTACTTAGTGTCAGGTGGATGCAAACTCACAGCGGATGTGAATTCATATTCCCCTCCAACTCTGACATTGGTTTGCTTTTGGTACCCACAGGCATGGGTGTGCTAGAACCGTCCGGAAACGGTCTCTACCTCCTTCCCCACCAGCCGGACCTCCCTTCCAGCCCATCCGCACCGGCGGAACTTGACGCCTCACCTCAAGTTGCCCTTACTGCCTAGTGTGATCCCGTCATGTGGCACCGTCGATATGGCCACCTCAACATGCAAAGCCTTCAAGCCCAGCATAATCACGGTGTCCCGACTAGCCCTGTGTTAGCTAGCATTGTAACCAAAGTTTCTTGCGACTCTTGCTTACTTCACAAAGCCACAGCTGCACCACGCAACACAGCCGCTTGCGCGAAGCCATCCCACCCCCTCCTCAACCTGTCCGCTGACCTCTGGGGCCCGGTCAATGTCCCCTCCCCACATGGCCTCCGTTACTGCTTGCTCGTCATCGACCACCACACCAACTACATGTGGGTGCGGTTCCTTAAGTCTAAAGACGACGCATGTTCGGAATTGGAAACCATCCTCTTGGACATCAAACACTTGCATGCCCGCCATCACTCCCAGACGGACGCGTTCGCACCGGTCCTCAAGTTCGACTCCGACTCTGTGTTTGAAGCTGCTGTCACTCGCCGGATGTGCGCACACCTCGGCGTCGGGGTGCAGTTCTCTGCCCCATACGCCCACTATCCGGGACAATGCATCGGCGATGCTCCACAACATGGCCGTTCCCAACTCCATGTGGTCGTGCGCTGTCAGCACTGTTGTGTACCTTCGCAACCGCACGTACAGTCGCTCGGTCGGACCTAATGGGGGCGTCCCCCTCACCCTCCTTACGTCGTCGGTGCCCGACGCCTCCAAGTTCCGCGTCTTCGGCTGCGCCGTTTTCGCCAAGGTCCCCGACAAACAACGTCGGAAACTCAGTGAAAAAGCATTTCGCGGCGTCATGGTGGGCTATCCCCCTGACGCACCCGGGTATCGTGTCTACAATCCGGAAACGCGTCGCATCACCACTTCCGTACATGTTGTCTTTCAGGAAGACACCCCAGGCTTCGACACACAACCCTCCGTCGACTCGGCCATCACCGACTCTTCGGAAGACGTGCCCGCAGACTCACCCCTATCCCACCCCATTGACCTCACATTACCCACACCCCTACCCCCCCGGCAGCCCCTCGCCATGCTCGGCTCCGCTCCCCACCCATTCGCTACGGCGATATGGTTGCCCACTTGTCCGACTACCCACCGACCCTCGTCACGGCGTGTTGTGATCATGAACAAGGCAAAGCTCAAGAGAACATATTTGAGCACCCTCACGTCCCCGACCTTGTCACGGGTCCCCCACACACACCTGCCGGCACGTCCCCTACTGCCGTCGCCCTCCTCTCCGCCCGAGAGTGTGTGGAACCAAAATCCTACCGGGCTGCGCTGGACAGCGCCCAAGGCCCCCAATGGCAAGCCGCTATGCAACAGGAATATTCCTCCCTCATCAGCAATGGCACGTGGAACCTTGTGGACCTCCCCCCAGGCCGCATGGTCGTTAACAACATGTGGATCTTCAAAGTCAAGTCGGATACAGCCGGCGACGTCTCCCGCTTCAAAGAGCGGTTCGTCGCCAAGGGGTGCAGTCAACGCGCTGGACTGGACTACACGGAGACCTTCTCCCCGGTCATCCGCATGGCCAGCCTGCGTCTCTTCCTCACCATCGCAGCCGCCCGCGACCTTGAACTCTGCCAGCTTGACATCGACACAACGTTTCTCTACGCCCCCATCCGGGAGGATGTGTACATCCGCCAGCCCCTCGGCTTCACCGATGGAACGTCCAAGGTTTGTCACCTCAAGCGCTGCCTCTACGGCCTTAAGCAGTCCCCCCGCGAGTTCAACATGCTACTTCGTGCATGGCTCGTCGACCATGGATGGCAACAATGCGTCTCCGACCCGTGCATCTACATCTTCCGCACCGGCCACGTTTTCGCCATGGTCGCCCTGTACGTCGATGACATTCCCGCGGCCTGCAATGATGCCTCTTGGCTCGCATCGTTCAAAGCACAACTCGGAGCACGGTTCAAGATCTAGGACCTAGGCGACCTCTCCCAACTCCTCGGCATGCACATTACCCGCGATCGCTCCACGCGCACAATCTCGCTGGACCAATCCAAGTACATGCGCGACATACTCGCCAAGTACGGCATGTCCGATTCTAAGCCGTCGTCACTTCCGATGGACCCGGGCTTTCTCGCCCCCCTCGCACACTTGAATTCGCCCTCTCTCACAGGGGTGGCCAAGGACGTCCACCCCAGCCTCATGGGCAGCCTCTAGTACGCAGCCGTTATCACCCGCCCCGATGTCTCCACGGCGTTGAGCATCCTCGGCTCTGCCCAAGCCTCACTCACCGAGGTTCACTTACAGGCTCTGAAAAAGGTCCTCCGCTACCTCCATGGCACCATCGACATGCGCCTGACGTTGGGGGGGGGGGGGGCTTGGACCACAGCCTCCAACTCACAGGCTTTGCCGACGCTGACTGGGCCAACGACAGCAGCACCCGCAAGTCTCGCTCCGGCTATCTCTCCACCCTCGGACGCGGGCCAGTCAGTTACAAGTCCAAACAACAGACTTATGTGGCTCAATCCACGTGTGAAGCCGAGTACTACTCTGCGGCTGACGCCACCAAGGAGGGACTCCACCTCCGACAACTCATGGGGGAAATCTTCAACTCCCCCATCACCGAAACCACCACCATCTGGGAGGACAACCAAAGCGCCATTGCATACTCCCAGAATGCCTTGGTCAGCGAGAAGACTAAGCACATCGGTCTGAAGTGGCACTTCCTCAAAGACCACGTGGAGCAGGGAACCATCAAGTTGAGGTACCTCCCCACTGACCAGATGGTAGCTGGCATGCTCACCAAACCCCTCCCAGGACTTGCACTAGCAAGACACCGAATTGCGATCCTTGGAGGACAAGACTCAATGCAACGCTTCATCCCGTAGCTACCTTCAGGGGGAGTGTTGTAAGTAATACCGTATACGTATTAGTTGCAGATAGCTATTGTAAGCTACTCTAGATATGATTAGTACATGTCTAGATCGGACATACCGATAAACTGTTTGACTCGGTACAGAGTTGTCGCTAGGCTACAGCTCTCACACTTCTGTTGTCCCGACACCACGCCTGTAGGCTGGTTGTCGCCGTAACTGTTCCGTTTGCGGGACTGTGACTGTAACTACGTTTGCGTAAGTTATCTTCCACAATAACTGTGTTTGCATGGTTCAATAGGACCGCCGGCTGTGCTCCCCTGGGTTGCAGCGGCGCTGCCATCTTGCTCTTCCTCATTACCGCCATTACCGTCGGCGTCGATCAACACTTCGCCGTCCTCTCCTTCGTGGGTAAATTCGCGTTGCAAGGGCATGTTGGCATAGAAGACGATAAATGGAAACTATGGAGTGGAAAGTGGAAAGGCAGTGTGTGTGTTGTGTGTTGTGGGTGGCTCCTAGGAAACTAAGGATTACGCGGTCGTTGTACGGCGCCTGTGGTAAGGAGTGCGCAAATATATGTCATATCGATAGCGGAGCACATAGGGCTATCGCGAGGACGAAATCAGAGGTGTTTAGAGGTAGTTTAGTAGGGTCAGTTCAGTCGATTTTCCTGAAAGTTCAGTCTCAACTAAATTCACGCAGTTCAGTTCAGTTTTGGCCTGAACTTCTGAACTCGGCTGAGCTGAATTGAGTTCAGCAAGCACAACCCTAGTTTTTTCCTCTTTTCGTCTTTTTGCATGGTGGCTTATGCTGCTTTTTCTTGTAAGAAATGTGTGAGCTCCTACTACACGTTCATATATACTCATGTTTTTTCATTTTTTCTTTGCGCTCCCGGGATATGGGAGTGGCAGATAAGCCCGCACATGCACCCTCTACATGCAGCATTCTGCGGGCACGACTAAGAGTAGAAGTTCAAAACAAACCTCAAACGAATCATCGATCATGCTCCCGGCTAGGCGACGCTCGTGTGAGTGCACAACATACCATTGCACGAGAACCGAACAGTACTGCGCTAACCCCACAACGAGGCCAGTGTTGGAGTTTCACCAAGTAATAATAATAATATATATATATTCTTACAAAAAAAGCAGCGGAGACAACCAAGCAAAAAGAAGAAATCTAAGCAATATACAGAGGAAAAACCTTAGCCCGAGGAACGGGAAGGCATGGCACAGCAACAAAACCAACTAAAAACGTTTTAAATATGCAAACAAGAATGAATGCAATTCCCGGCATATACCAAGAAAGGTGTGTTGGAGGTGGAAGTATAATCGTTGCACGGGCAGTCCAGCCGGCCCCGCTAGGGGGGCAACAGTGGGGACAAGGGAACCGAAAGAAGAGAGATGGCGGCCTATAAAGACAACATGGCCGGCCGGCCGCCACCAACATGGAAATAGAATATCGTTATTAGTACAACACTAAGTACTAAGATAAGGACTAGCCACATTGTGCATAAGCAGTAAGGTAGTAATGCAATGCTAGTGCTAACACCCCCTCAAGGTAGCGTAGGTGTTGTCGTCGCCCTTGCTTGTCTTCGAGGGAAAAGTCATCTTGGTCGTAGGCGTTGTTCCGGTAGCGGTATGTGAAGCCGGGTGGGTGACGTTACAAGTGCTCACATGAACGGGATGCTATCGGCGAGTTGCCGACAAGAAACTAGTCCGAATGTACTGCGTAATATATTAGTCTGACATGTAGCGGGGAAACCCGTCCACGGGCGAATTAGTTCTCGCATTAGAGCGACCGGCGAGGAAGGGGCAAAGCCAACAAGGTTGCCAACAATGTGTAGGCACTCCAAATTAATAGTCGGGCGCTATCGTGTCGAATTTACCCCCTTTCGCCGTGGGCAAGGTTAGAACCTTGCGAAGTCAAATGAGCGTTGCGGCGTCGCCTCGGGAAGAAAAATTAAACAGTCCTATTTAAAGTACGCGCGGGTCGAATTTTCGCGAATCGGTTTGAATTTGGTTTGAAGCCAGATCCGGTCGAAAGCAAGGGTGAGTTGTGAGCAATGGGATGTAGACAACCAACCTTGAGCGGCCATATGAGACCTTGGGCGAAAGGTGCCGGTAATGCTAGTGTAAGCGAATTTCCGGGCTGCACGCTCTTCTCCTTGGGTGGCGGAGGCGGTGTTGCTAGCCTTGGGCGGCCACGGCGGACCTTGGGCGGCTAGCGGCGGTGTTGACTTATTAGCGAGTTTCTAGGTTTACGCTCTTCTCCTACTTGGGGTTGTCGGATTTCGTAGGTCTGACTATCCCGAGTAACGTTGTAGGGGGGCCATAACATGTTGGAGATGGAAGTATAATGGTTACACGGGTAGTCGAGCCGGCCCCGCTAGGGGGGCAGAAGTGGGGACAAGGGAAGTGAAAAGAGAGAGATGGCGGCCGGCAAAGGCACCGGCAGAGCCGGCCGCCCGCCACCAATATGGAAATACAATACCGTTATTAGTACAACACTCAGTACTAAGATAAGGACTAGCTACCTTGTACATAAGCAGTAAGGTAATGCAATGCTTGTGCTAACAAGGTCTACCCTCCCCGTCCGGGCGTCGGCCCATTCGAGTAGTGCGAGGAGCAAGGCCCATCTAGTCGTGGTCCTACTACTTTTTCCTTATCCGCGTTCATCAAGTAGTGCTCCCCAGATACGGATTTACCCTAGGACACGTTTTGCCAAAGATGTCAGCTTGCTTACAATTTGGCCAAAAGACGCCCACAGACAGGGTCTGGGGGTCGATTAGCGCAGATTATAGGGATGGGTGGGTGGGTTCGCGCGAAGCCTAGATTGGCTGAGCGCGAAAGCAGAGAGTGCCTAGGCTCGTGGCTATCTACGGCTTATAAGGCACGGGCTAGCTAGAGCTGACCGTTGGGGAAGTCGTTGGTCGTTGGCTGCGTCTAACTGTTCGGGCAAGGTGGTTGCCCTGCAGGCGAGACGCGCCGATATTAATGGTAACAGTAACCGCTAGAGTTACTGTCCCGTACACGTGATATTGGATATGCAAACCTCTAGATTCAAATCAATCTGACCATTTACCCTAGGGCACGTTTTGCCAGTAATCTAAAGCCAAAGGCTTGCACAACCAGAATTAGTGTTGCGGGGGGGACGGAGTGAGCCAGCCGAAGAACCGCCAAGCAGTAGGTGTTGGGGTCATGGTTGGGTCAATATATTTGCCTTCGGTCACAGAGCTGTTCTTGGCCCAGCCACCCATAAACTTGATTACGGGGAGGGGCGCGCCGATGCAGCTGGCGGCGGACGCTGCACCTTTCCGTAGGCTGTGCGACGTCCACTTGAAACCGGCGGGTGCGGATGAGTCGACGGTGCGGAGGGCGAGGGTGAGCCAGGCGGAGATGGTGGACGCGGCGCCCCACTCGGTAGAAGGTTCGGAAGGTGAGAAGCTCCAAAAGGCGAGTGGGGGTGGCGTGTTGTAGAATTTGTTGCAGAAGGTCGCGCGCTGCTCCGTGTTGTAGTCGAGCAGGTCTGCCAAGACGGGGTTAGCGGCTACATGGATAGCGATGACAGGTTTATCGGCCGCGTCGCGGCGCTGGTCCCCTTTAGATTTGCGCACGAATAGGCAGATTTGTTGAGAGGGCTTGTCGACCACTAGGTCGCCGGTCTGGCAGCGGGCGCCAGTTTCGGCGCGGCAGAAAAACATGTAATTGACACTCACCGCTAAACAGGCTCTGAAGCGCTGCATCTAAGGGAGGGAAGCAGGGGTCCACGCGAAAGTTCTGTGTAGGGTGTTGGCGGCGTGTAGGATGTCCAGAGCGACTTGTGCGGGTAGCGGGAGGCGAGCGGCGGTGGGCAGCAGGCGGTGCTGTAGCATTTCGAGGCCACGGCGGGCGTCCGCCAGGAATTCGCCCACGGCGATAGGTTGGCGCCGGTGGTCGCGGAAGAACTTGTTAATTGCGGAGAAGTAAGGCTGCAGCGAGCTGGCAGCGACCGTTCCCAAGAGGGCTAGCTAGGCCGTGTAGCGGACCATCGTGGCCGGCGTGGCCTGTAGCGGGGCGATATTTTCCTCTGCACAAAAAATAAAAGAACTGTCTGATTGCGCTCTGGTAGCTCGAGTACGTAGAGGGCGCTAGCGAGTTGCTGAGTAGGGCAACCGCTGTAACCCCGAGCTTATCTGATCCTAGGAGGTCTTGAAAAGTTTCAGCCAGTTCGGAGGACCAGGGCGATTGTGCTGCTTCGCGGCGTAATCCGTAGCGCGGCGGTCCTGTACGCAGAGGGAGGACGTGCTGTACATGAGTATTTAATCGGTCCGGGCGTATCGCCCGGCCAATCGCACCGCGTCGATTGTAGAGCCAAGAGGGGATGATAGCCGAAAGGCCACGATGCTCCACGCGGGAGGTCCGACCCCTTCGCGCTTGCCTAGCCTGCCGGGAAAGAACAGGTCGCGGGACGCTGGGAAGTGCACGGTCTCGGTGGCCAAGCGGGCGAACGCGTGGTACCACGTTTTGTTTCGCCAGTAGGGAGCAATGACAGTCGCCGCGGCTTGGGCTTGTTCGAGTTTTGCGGCGAGTGCTGGTAGGGCAGACCAAGGGGGGTTGCAGTAGTTGTTCTCGCGTTTCCACGCAGCGTCGGGGAGGTGTAGGCAGTCGATGTCCTCGCACAGGGGGTCGCGCCAGCGGGCGTTGAAGCGCGGCAGTTGCGTGTTGAGCATAGAAGCGAAACGGTCGATCGTATGCGGGCCCCACCGGCGCTGAAGGTGGTGGAAGAGTTGTGGGTTTAGTTGCCAGTCTTCGGAGTCCATCTCGCGGCTGAGCGTGTCGGCCCAGACGTTGGCGGCCGACCGGATGTAGCGTGGGCGGATGTGGATGTCGTTGGTGTCGAGTAGGAACCACAAACGCCGGAGTTCGGTCATCATGACGGTCGACCGGGATGTAAGCTTGGTTAGGACGGCGACCACGGCAGTGTTGTCCTCGTGGAGGAGGACTTGTCGCCCTCGGAGTTGCGGTAGAAAGGATTCGACCGCGTGCCGGACCGCTCGAAGCTCCTTCCACGTAATGTGTTGGAGGCGGTCGGGGGCGCTCCAAAACCCCCGGGCTTGGTAATTGGCGTCCTCGTTGAGGACGGCCCCCCATCCGTAGTCGCTCGAGTCGGCGTGCAAATAGGCGGTCTCGATGGGCTTGTAGATTGACCGGCCGTTGTGTTGGGAGGGTACCGTACGCCACCACTCGAGGTCGCGTCGAAGTTGGTGGGTGAGGCGCACGCGTCCTCCGCAACCGGTACGGGTAGCCAAGACGTTGTGGAGCTCGCGCAAAAAGAATCGGGCGGGCGCGATGGCGAGGTAGAGAAATTGCGCTTTCCCCGCGAAGGCTGCGAGTTGGCGTGTGGGTAGCCATCGTGCGTTGGACGCTGCTCGTCCGAGCAAGGACGAAGCGTGTTGTGCGAGGTGTCGCAGTTTTTCGAGTGGGGCGCGAAACTCGCCGCGTCGTAAATCCACCGTGAGGCCCAAGTGGTCGCCGACTTGCGTTGGTGTCCACACGCCTTTCTTGGGGTTGCGTTGTAGGCCGAGGCTGTCTAGCAAGGCTTGGACGCGCTGCCGAAGTAGTAGTGCCTCGTCGTACGAATCCGCCAAGAAGAGGAAGTCGTCCATGTAGGGGAGGAGTCGGGTTCCTCGCCATCGCGCGTTCCGGAGGAAGCGCTTGGACGGGCGGCGTGGGCCGGCCGGTGTAGATGCGGGAGTGGGAGGTGGTGGGCGGCGTAGGTGGTTCGTAAACACTTGCGTGAGCTTGCAAAAGTAGTAGGCGGAGCCCGACCACCCCATGGGGAGGCATGCGAGGCGCCATAGGGTGCCGCGGTAGTTGACCGTGAAGTAGTCTCGGTCTTCTTCCCGGATGCCAAGGGTGTAGTACCCATCGGTGAGGTCGAGTGAGACGAAGTAGTCCCCCGGTCGAGATAGATGGCGGAGGTGCTTGAGGGTCTCGCAAGTCATGTTGAATGTTGAGCAATAGCGGTTGAGTTCTCGAAGGTCGATAATCAAGCGCCATTGATTGCATCCGGGTTTCGGCACCAAGAACATCCGGGAGACGTAGCGGGGGTTCGTAGAGCGCTCCCACGCGCCGCAAGCCTCGAAGCGTGGTAGTTCCGAGTTGAGAAACTCGAGTTGGTCGGGTGTGGCGTCTAGCATGGAGATGCCATGGTTGAACGGCTTGGGACGTAGGCCGTGCTTGAACTTCACACGTACGCCGTGGCGGATCCAACTTAGGACTTGGCCGCTCGCGCCGATGCGCTCCCACTCCCGCCATTTTCGACGTACGCGGTGGCGCATGAAGGAAGATGTCGGGGAGCAGGAATCGGCGCGGCGGGCCACACCATCATTTCTTGCTTGGGGTTTTAGCCGAGTCGGTCGGCTTGGGGGGTGGAGCGGCTCGTGCCGCGGCTGCTGCTGCAACAGCGGCCTTTCGTTTATCGGCGGTGGCTTTGCGGGTTCGAGCGTCGGGGCCGGTGGGCTTGTCCGGCGTGACCTTTGCGAAAGCGGCGCCGGCGGCGGCTTTGCTGGCGGCGTGTAAGCTGACTTCAAGCGTGCGGTCGACGAAAGCTTGGCGTAGCGCGTCCAATGGGCCGGAGACCGCGGTAGGGCGCGGTCGGCAAAAGCGCTCGTGTGCCAATTCGGCAAACACGCGGTCCGCATCTGTGCTCGTTTGTCCGCCCTTGGTGAGGCGGAGGAAGCCCAATCGAGTACGGGCGGCCTCCTCCGTCGCTGTGTGGGTGCGATGGCCCGCTCGGATGAGGGCAATCGCTGCCGCCTGCTCTGTAGGTAGAGGTGGGCCGTGCGACAACGTGTCCAAAGCCTCGCCAATTGCCGCGTTGGCGCAACTGTCGAAGAAGGCATAGCACCCGATGTGTAGGTACTCGTCGTATGCCGCTTGGGTGCGTTTGTCGCTTAGAGCGCGGGCGGTGTCGTCCGTGAGAGTCCACAGACGTGGCTCCTCGACGTCTCGAGGGGGACGTTCGAGGCCGGCCGGGATGACTTCGCCGTAGTAGGTGAAGTCGACAAACTCGGCCGCGGAGGGGTCGGGTTCGTCGTCGAGCAGGTCGATAGGTGGCTCGGGGGCCGCCTTACCACCCTCCGTCGCTGTTGCGTCGGCGGGAATGGACTGCTGTGGATCAGTAGGAGCAGGTGTAGCTGTCGTCTGCTGGAGCTGGGCGAGTAAGGCAGTGTTAGCCGCCAAAAACTGTTCCGTTATCCGTTGTTCCGATGCCAAAACTGCCGTACGAATCTGTTCGGCTGTGCGTTGTTCGAGTGAGGTAGCGTGAGGGTCGGCCGCCGCGGCGGATGTAGACTGCTCAGGCTGCATATTGGGGAACTGCGTAGCTGAACGAGGGGAAGTGTCGCGTGACGCTCGAGTGCGCATGGGACGAAAGGTAAGATTGACACCCTACTCGACTACGAGAGTCGAGACTACATTCGCGCGAAGCCTAGATTGGCTGAGCGCGAAAGCAGAGAGTGCCTAGGCTCGTGGCTAGCTACGGCTTATAAGGCACGGGCTAGCTAGAGCTGACCGTTGGGGAAGTCGTTGGTCGTTGGCTGCGTCTAACTGTTCGGGCAAGGTGGTTGCCCTGCAGGCGAGACGCGCCGATATTAACGGTAACAGTAACCGCTAGAGTTACTGTCCCGTACACATGATATTGGATATGCAAACCTCTAGATTCAAATCAATCTGACCATAAATTATGTAATATATCGCTACAATCATTAGATACAGGTACAGGTACAGGTGGTCGTATCCATGGCTTGTTGGAACCCGCGCGCGTCAGCGCGCGCGTTGTCGTTCCGTCCTCACGGCCTTCCTCAGCAACGCCGCCGATACTAACGGATACTACTAGCTGTAGAGGCGGCCGATATCGTCTGCCGTCGTCGTCCCGGACCTTTCAAAGCCCGCGTCTGTTTAAAGCACAAACCGCCAGCACAAGCAGCATTCCCAGCTGCCGTACGTCAGTTCCCAATAGCCACAGGTTGCTCGCAAGCTGCAGGACTGGTCGTCAAAATGCCGCAGAAACCACTCGGGAGTAGTAAGGGGGGTAAACCCGGGAAGGCTGCCAAGAGGGGCGGCGGCTCGAAGCATAACAAACTTTATGAAAAGACAAAAAAAGGTGCGCCACTTACATACGCAACACGAAAGCGCGGGATGTGTTCAGACGAGCAATATCTGCTGAGTTGCACCTACGTGCGAGGGAGGCGAAGTGTGCTTTTATCGTCGCCGAGCGGGTGACTGAAGGTGTGTTTTGCCGTTTGACGACTTAGGCCGCTTGGATATCGCTCCGAAGAAGGTTATTGCCAAGAAGGACCATGCAGAGAAGAAGGTGCGTATCTGGGCTTTGCGTTCTTTTCGAAAAGCCATGTGTCATATCGAAAGCGGTATGAGTGCGACTGCTCTCTTGGCGGGCTGGCTTGACTCTGCGGTTGTGTGACGTGGTGCTTTTCCGCTGTGTCAGTTGATATCGCGGGTTATCAATGCCAAGAATGAGGAGACGCACACCGCACAGGCCATAAATGCATCCAACAAGCTCAATCTGGTGAGCAAAAGTAGCCGCAGTAGTGAATACTCTTGCATGCTAGCTTGCACTACGCCCAGCGCACATGTATTTGCGTGTGGATTGGTTTGAGTCTGTTCGTGTGCTGACTTGGGCTGCTGTGGACACCGCCGGCGACTTTCCAATAGCTTCGGGCGGGAAAAGATATCTGCGACTCGCTTAAAGCCGGCGGCAAACGCAAGAAGAAATAGGTGGGGGTGCGAGCGGGCAGAGGGGTTGTCTATGAAGCGGATCATTTAGTACCCCATGGTAGCCCTCTGTAGGAATCCACACAGCTGGTAGTCCGGGACGCAAATCGAGCTGATCCGGGACAGGCCGTGCTCCTCCTGCCTCGTACTATGGTTAGCTTACTTTTAAGCGGGGGTGGGTGCTTGACCTTGGTTTCGGAGGGCATCGTGACTGAGGAAGTGTTCAAAGGGGATATAGCGCATTTTCGTATTCTTTTAATTGATTCGATGGATCATCATGGGCCAGTGCTGAAGGCTCAACTTTCACACAGGAACGCTTAGTCTGTTTTGCTCGTCAGGCAACGTAGGACGTGTCTGGTGGAGCTTATGTGCATAATAATGGCATCCTAAACTCATCGCAAACGCTGATGATTGAGGGGCAGTTGGCCTGTTGCATGGGTTCTTGTCATGAGACAGGAAGTGAGTCACGGGTCACAGTGGATTACAACATACGTATGGATGAGACAGATGGTGTGAAGCGAAGAGCCTCCGGTGACTGCCTCGCATCACAGTTCAGATGATGATGCTCTGGCCTCATTGCCAGCCCTAGGCAAAACCAGTTAGCGAATGTCGCTTTCAAAATTGTACAAGACTATAAATAATCACACTCATTGGGACCGACGCCGCGCAGGCCTGGCACACAGCGTCACCCAAGCGAGGCCATGCCCAACTACCCCTAATGGAGACAGCTGCCTACTATGCACTCCTACCGATATGTGCCCGGAGTCTTGACGCCATGCTTCAAAAGGGAAACGCGCTGGTATGCAGGGGGCCTTGCACTTTTGTAGTGCGCAGCTGCCGCGTGCTCAGCATCGCCGAAAGGGAGCAGCCAAGTCTGCATTGCCCCTTTACCTTTGATGTTCCTGAGGCCCAAGTCATAAAACTGGGTTCGGTACAGCTGGGCGTGGCTGTGCGCGACAAGCGCACCCTCCGGCATCGTCGCCTCGCCGCCCGGCAGGCCTGACACTTCAGCAGCACTCGACGCAGCTGCGACCTCGACAGGGTTGAAGAGGCGCAGGTACGTGGCGTGGCTGATTTGTATGCAGTTGGGGAAGCATGTCGACTTCATCCGACTAGCGGTATTGACGGTGTCGCCAAAAACGCAGTAGCGAGGACACTTGTGGCCAATTACTCCGCTGTAGGCGGCGCCGGTGTGGATGCCGACTCGAAGCTTCAACGAGTCGCCGCTAGGTAGCTTTATGTGCGTGGCAGCCTCCAGCATATCGCACGCCACCGCAGCGAGTCGACGCGCGTGGCTCTCGGATGTCTCTACCTCGTGGCCAGCCATAACCATGTATGTGTCGCCCACGGTCTCCACTTTGTAAACCTCGTGCTTGTCCGTGAGGTCGTCAAAGCAGCAGAAGAGGCGGTGCAGGAGCGACATGGACGCCCGACAGCCGATGTCAAGTTCGAGGGCGGCAAAGTCCACAATCTCTGTAAATAGGATAGACACCATGGCGTGAGCATCCGTAATGGGGCCGCTGCGCCGACGGTACCGCTTGATAATTGTTGGGGGGAGGAACTCTCGAAGAAGCGCTTCGCTTTTCCGGGACGATATCTGAAACCTCCAATAGCCCAAGACACGCAGGTGCACGCTGATGCGGGTGGACAGCGCGCTTGACTTGAGGGGCTTACGGACGAAGTCGTTGCACCCCGCTTGCAAAGACATACACAGGACCTCTTCATCTTCATCCTCCACGCCGGTGGCCATGAGGATTGGAAGGGCTGCGGCAGGGTAGCGTTTCCGAATGAGCCGGACAGCGTCGAGGCCAGACATACCAGGGAGGTTGTAGTCCATCAGCACCATGTCCGGGAAACTGGACCCCGAGGCATCACGCTCGCTGAGTAGCACCAGCGCATCTTCCGCGGTCATAACAGCGACGACGTTGAATGACAGCTTCTGAAGCATTCGAGTCGCTACTTTTTGCTGCACCAGGTCGTCCTCCACATTCAGTATCTCTAACGCGACGCCGGGAGCGGAGCCTGTGGAGACTTCCCATTTGAACGATGGCGACCGCAAGGGCGCACGCCTGCAGGGGCTGACACACGCCGGATCAACGGCAGGATACTCACTCGGGCAATTTTCCGATTTGATAAGGTCAGGACACCTCACTCTGAGTGTCGACGTAGTCCGAGTCGCCACTACCTGTACCTGCTGCTGCTGCTGTCGCGGGAAAGAGTTCGTGCACCTTGTTGCTGTTACTGGCCTGGTTCGCTTTTTTACTACACCCAAAACCACATACAGCGCTGCTGAGGTCAGCAGGATCAACAGGCAAACCTCCACGACTTTTTTCTCCAGAAATTCTTCAGTAATACCGGGTTGCCGTCTATAATAGGCAAAGAATAGAAGCGCCATAGCCGTTGGAAAGGAGGCCTTGGCCATGTCTGCCGCCAGTGGGAGCTCCGCGGGGTCGTCGTAGGGCGGTGCCCGGTCACGCTCAACAAAGCAGGATTTGGCGCGGAAGCAACCTATCCGCCTTCCGAACGCAGTAAAGCTGCCTAGCCCACCCAACCTGCAGCGCCTGCCTATAACCCTCTAAATAATCCAGGATTGAAATGAACAGCAATATTGGTCGCTATTTTTTAGGTACAGGTATCTTACGACTCCACTACGGTGCGAAAGCCACGAAGATCGACGGGTCTGGAGGTAGAGCCGTGTCCCCGGCCCAATTGTGAGTCCCCGTGTCCCCTCCGGCGCGGTGAGGTCGGCTGTGCGTACAGGTTAACATCTCATCTTTCGCGGATGGCGGCAAAGTTCACATAAGAACCGGCCTTAATTCAACTGTGTACAGGTAAGACACAGGCGGCTGTACAGGTGGTCAACTGGATATTACACAGATTATGTCTCATCTTTCGCGGATGGTGGCTGAGTTCATCTAAGATGATGTGATACTGAAATCTGTGAAATGGTACGAGTACTCGTCGCGCGATAATGTGACACCGACAATATTATAATCTCTTCTTTCGCGGATGGTGGCAAAGTTCACATAAGAACCGGCCTTAATTGAACTGCGTACAGATGGTCAACTGGATATTACACAGATGATGCGATGCTGAAATCTGTGAAATGGTACGAGTACTCGTCGCGCGCGAATGTGACGCTGACAGTAATAATATAATCGTTCATTTTTTTTCATTTTTTTTTGCGCCCCCGGGATATGGGACTGGCAGGGAACCCGCACCGGCACCCTCTACAGGCGGCGTTTTGCAAGCATGACTGAGAGCAGAAGTTCGAAACAAACCTCAACTCATCATCGATCATGCTCCCGGGTAGGCGACGCTCGTGTGAGTGCATTAAGTACCATTGTACGAGAACCGTACCGCACTGCGCTAACCCCACACGAGGCCAGTGTTGGAGTTTCACCAACTAAAACCTTCCAGTGACATGCAAACAAACATGAACGCCCGGACGGGTAGGGCATTCCCGGCACTAACCAAGAAAGGTCTGCCCTACCCGTCCGGGCGTCGACCCATTCGAGAAATGCGAGAAGGACCAAGGCCCATCTCACGGAGCAAAACATTTCGGGAGTGCGATACATGAACTACAAAGAAAGCAATATGAGGGAGGGCTTGGCGCCATAACTGGAAAAACCTCCCATTTCCTGTAAAATGGGTGGCGCCATGGAGGGAAGGGGGGACACCGCCTAAAAGTAAGGCATTTATATCTTCGGGGGATGTAGCGAAACGACGCACAAAACCATTAAAATCTGGGGCTAGCGCCCCAAAATTACGACGGTGGCATTCCCAACGTGGGCATTCAAGCAAAATATGTTCTATAGATTCAATAACATCCCCGCCGCATGCAGGACAAGGATGGAGAAAACGTTCAGGCATGGCATGAATGCGGGCAAGACGACGGGCTGTGGGAAATACACGCGTACGCAATTGAATCATAATGTGTAACCCTGCAACGGCCCCCGCGGGAATGCCCGTGCCGTACTGTGGCAATGGGTTCCCAACATATGAGGCCTAGGAATAAATACTCCACGTATTAGTACATGCCGACGATGATGTCTCGATACGACCCCATACCGCTCCTTTAACAAGGTTAGAGGCCACGCGTGGTTGCAAAGACCTCCAAGCGGGTGGGACGCGTACGTTTTGGGCTAATTCCGCACTTGCCCAAGCAAAACGATCCAGCCACCGCACGGTCCCAGACGTCCAAGTATTTGGGCGCATACGACTAGGTTGGCGCACTAGATCGCTTATGCATGTATTTAGGGTGGGCGCTTTAAGGAATGCCCTAGTCCTAGCCGCTGCTGCCATTGCTTCTATGGGTGCTATTCCTAGCTCCCGTAGTATTGGCGCTGTGGCTACCCCAGGGGCCTTTGAACCCACCCCAACTAGGCGCCTCAAACATTGATTTAATATAGTTTGTAATCTATTGACGCCGCTAGTCGAATCCATCCCCCATACTTCACACCCGTAAGTAAGGACCGGCAATATGCAGGTCTTAAGCACCGAGGTGCGTACATTAATGGGGATATCCCGCCCTCCTAACACCGAGTCGAGCGCTTCAACGGCGCGCCTACCTTTGTTTACCCTATCGCCCACGATATTTCGCATACTTTAATCCGAATTTATCAACGCGCCTAAATATCTATACTCAGATACAACCGGTACCCGTTCCCCCCCGAGCTGCCAACGGTCGGCTTGTTCGCGTAGTGCGACTACATCGGAGTGGCGGCCTAGCGCCATTACCCCGCATTTTTTTACACCGAATCCCATATAGTGGTCCTCCGCCCATTGGGAAAAGTGGGCGAACATGGCATGCAAGTTATCGAGCGATGGCGCAAGGCCCACGGTGTCGTCGGCGAATAATTGGCCCGGCACCCTTAACGGTTGCCTAGAGTCAAGCATGTCAACGCAACCCGGCACCTCGCATCCAAATCCTTCTATCCCGTCAAATATATCATTAATAAATATGTTAAAGAGGATTGGGGATGCTGAGCACCCTTGTCGCAGTCCGCGCTCTATTGGGATGGGGTCGGATAATATGCCCGGGGCCTCTTCAGTTTTTACTTGGACAGTGCTATCCCTATATAGAGCTTTAAGGAAGGATAGCATATGTCCCGTAATCCCATTAGCCTCTAGTTTAGAAAATAGAAGTTCATGAGGGATAGTATCGTATGCTTTCCGTAAATCTATAAACCCCGCATACGTGGGTAGCCCTAACGCCTGGCGATATCAAATATGCTCGCGACTTGCAAGGGGCACTCTTCCCCTGGCATAAATCCCCCTTGCCACCGGCGGATTAATTTATTTGTTTGGCATACATCTTGAAGACGTTGGGTTACGACCGTCATTAGTAGTTTAATAAGAGCCCCCATAATGGAAATGCCCCTATAATTATCCATGACGGTCACGTCCCCTTTTTTTAGTATTGACACGACCGCGGAGCTACACCATTGCTTAGGGACACATTTTGTGGTCCATATTTTATTCATCAACTCCAATAGGGATTTGCCAAAAGGGCTATCCGGGGCGTATATCGCCAGTTTTAAGGTCTCCGCGGTTATGCCATCCACCCCTGAAGCTTTATTATTATTTAATCTTTTAAGGGCCTCGCAAAGTTCCCCTCCACCAATGGGTCCATTAATCCCATCTAGCGCAGGGGAAGGGGGCCGGCCCCCTCGGCGTCGTTCCCATGCCTCGCGGTAAATGCTAGCCCTACACGCAGCAAGGTGAGGGTCGCGCAAAAGCTCCCGATAGTGCCGCGCCCAGCACGCGTTAATTTCACCCGGTTCGGTATGGAGTACTCCCGACGTAGGATCATGCACTGGTTGTTCCGCGCGGTTGCTTTGCGTAGGATGACCCTTGGCAATAGAGCGGGCCCATTTCCAAAAACCCCGCCTACCACCACCTTGTCTAAAGTCGTTAAGGGCCTTGTCTATGGCTCTAGCCTTTTGGCGGCGGCGGTTAGTTCGGACCATGTTTTTAACCCGTAAGCGCGCAGCGATATACCTATCCAAAGCTACGGATTGGTAAGGGCCGCGGGCCTCTTGGCACAAGGCCAAAAAAGCATGCCGACGACGAGCGATAGCCCCTAGGATAGAACGTTGTAGCGGAGGCCCGAGGCCCTTACGCCTAGTGCGTGAAACCGCCCCTACCCTACGGGCTGTAGACCATACGGCTTGGACAAAACCATCGGCGTCGGCGTCGATGGAGTCGGGTTCCCGTGATATGGCCCCCTCCATAGGCTCGTCATTAGGAGGGGCTAGTACCGCGAACGGGTTAGCGGTGACGAAGTCGCGGAACGGTGTCGGCCACTCGGAAGGAGGATCTCCCCGAGCCGGCTTCGGGATTGACCGGACGGAGAGGCGTTCAAGCACGAGAGGGGGGTGGGGATGTTCGAACGAATCACCCACAAGGCGAGGGACTGAAGCGAAGACAGGGAAGTGGTCGGAGGTGTCCCATGAATAGTCGACAAATACAAAGTGCGGGAAGGAAAGGGAAGGGCCCATGACGGGGGGCCATTCCACGAAATAATCGATCACCCGGCAGCTGCCCCTCCGGCATGTACCACGCACGCGCGCCGAAGCGTCTCGCGGCCAAACTGTTTTCGCATCTGGTACACACCGCTAACGCCGTAACAAAGCATCTAACTGTGCTTCATCGAGGTTCCAATACCCCCCGACGACGACGGTATCTCTAGGGAATTTTTCACGAAGCTGCGCTAGCTCCTCGCGCAAGCGGCAGCGGTACGGTTTCCCTTGCGATCCGGTAGGGAGATAGACCGAGATAAATATAAAGCCCGCGGAGTCGTTACCACCGTCTCCGCCCACGCGGACACAAGTCCAACACGGGTGAGGCGTGCCGATGACCCTAGTATGTAGCGACGACCGGACCAAAACACAACATCCACGCTCCGAGGCAACGCGGTCACCGAACGAATAATAATCGGAATATCATGTAAACCGTGCCCGCGCATCGGTGGCCCTAACTAAAGTTTCTTGAAGGAGAAGAATGTCTATAGCCCCGGCCACGAGCATTGCATTGGTCTCCTCTACTTTCGACGAAAGCCCGTTCACGTTAAGGGTTGCTATGCGAAGGTGGGCGGATGGGCACGGGGGGCGGGCATGCAAGGTGGGCGGGGGGGTGGGTATAGGTTAGCTGGAGCGGTGTGGGCTAGAGCGGACGGGGCAGGGCGATGCGGGCGGGCGGCATGGCGGTCCCAATACGGTCGATGCGCCCGCAAGTACCATCCTCAGCGGCCCGCAAAACGTTGCATGCGTTCACGGACGTGTACCCCCTACCCGGGAGAGTAGTATACATCAAAGTGCACCCCGCCGTCCGGTTGCAACACGCGAGCAATTTTCGTAACGGCCGAAGGCCTCGCATTGAACGCTCGGGTCACGCGGTCCCAGAAAGCAGGCAGCGGTGAGGGGTCCCCCCAACAGCACACACGACGGTGAGACGCCCCGGCGTCCCCGGCTAGGTGCCCGGCCGTCCCTAAGTATGCCCTTGTCTCTATGACGGATCTAGCTAGTCGCGCTTGGCTACCCATTGTGGGGCCAATCCTATTTAGACTCAAGCTAGGTTATCCCAGGTGGGAAGACACGGTAATACGTCGGGGTTGCTCTAATCATCCCTTGTGCGGTGGCTGTTAGTGCCTAAATGGTAGGCACTTGTGTGAATCACACGTGGACCTAGCTTTAAATATTATAAAATGTGCGGAATTGTGGGATGAGTATATCACTATAGGAGTACCTGTTTCACGCTACGGTACCGGTACTTGTACTTTGACTTGTATATTATTATTATCAAATGTAACGCCCGGTAGTACAGGTACCTGGTATTATTGGAAGGAGTAGAAACGATGGGAAAATATAAGACAAAATGAAAGAAAATGAAATAAAACAAATTAAAGATGAGTGTTTTGCTATGGTTTGAATACGAATACGAGTACGGCTATTGTTGAGGTGATATGAAAAGATATATAGTAAAATATTAGGGGGTATTCGCGGGAAATTGGAGAGGATTTTGGATTGGCTGTATATGTCGCCACGTCGCGCACCGGCCTACGTCAGTATGTAATCGTTACAGGTGAGTCATCATCGCCCGGGCACGGTACCGCCCGCATGCCGCACACCCGGCTGCTTCACAATTGCGATTTCCGACACGAGCAAGCGGCATCGTGCATCACCATGGTGCGCCGGGTCGGCACGGGCCGACAGCAGATTGATGCTACGCGTGGGTTGCATGCGGCCGTCGCCTTGTTTGAGTTCAGCACTCGGAAACCTCCGCTCGCCGCCATCTGCGTGCCGCACGTTATCCGCAGCATCCGACACTACCAGCTCATGCGGCGGGTGGCGAGTAGAGCATGGCCACAGGAGTTGAACAACCTAAACCTCGACCTAGAGGAGCAGCGACAAAGCGAGCGCGTATTCCGGGACACCTACCGCATGAAACCGGAGCATTTCCAGGAGATACTAGAGGCGCTAGAGGTACCGAGTGTGCTTCGGTACCCCAATCGTGGCGGGAGGTTTACAGGCACGACAGGGTTGCTCGTTCTGCTGGCTCGCCTAGGGAGTGCTGGCACCTTGGCTGGACTAGGGAGAAAGCTGCGTATGAACCCGGACAGAATTAGTAAGATATCCATCACGATGGTGAGGTGGCTTCGGCAGCGCTGGTCGGCAACTCTGGCCTGTGGGTTGGACATCTCTCGGTTGCTGGAGTATGTGGACGCCATACATGCGCGCACATGCGTGGACCTGCCTGTTTTTGGCTTCATAGACGTTACTCTGCGAGGTTGTCGGCGCGTCAAGTACGGACATGCTGCGATTTACTCCGGCCACAAAAAGAAGCATGGCATGAAATACCAGATAGTGGCGGTGCCGGACGGACTCATCTGCTGTCTAGCTGGCCCGGTGCAAGGCCGCAGAGGGGACAGCAGGATATTAGAGGAGTCCGAGCTAGAGGAGTATGTGCTGGGCATCCAGCGCAGGACGGGCATAAAGTATCTGATATATGCAGATGCTGCGTATGCAGAGACAGAGACCGTTGCCACGGGGTACAACAAAGTGCAACGCCGCATGGACGTTGCAAAGGACGAGTATTCCCGTGCAATGAATGGCCCCCGCACATCAGTGGAGTGGGCATTTGGCCTTGTTCAACAGCTATTCCCCTGGGTGGATGATGTAGCTGCCAACAATGTATCCGTTACCCCTGTGGGTCTGTTTTACCAGGCCGCCGTGCTGCTCACTAACTGCATCACGTGCGCTCAAGGTCAGGCATCAGTTTTTTACTCCTACTTTGAACTGCCCCCGCCATCACTGGCCAGCTACCTGAGCGCATAAAATAGTTTGTAACCATTATTTGCAGCTGTGTAGTTTCAATATTGCCGCTGCTTTCACAGCAACTGCCACTTCAATATCACGACTCCATCTGGATTGCTAATTACATTTGCTAGTTACATTCAACAGCAACTAAGAATACTAGGGGATATCTACTCTAGTTCCCTTTTCCCTGCTGCATCTGTTGTATTATCATGCCTAGCAATGTCCATGTCTGCTTTTGAATGTTGCACATGCGCTCATTATTTGCAGCTGTGCAGTTTCAATACTGCCGCTGCTTTCACAGCAATTGCCACTGCAATATCACGACTCCATCTGGATTGCTAATTACATTTGCTAGTTACATTCAACAGCAACTAAGAATACTAGGGGATATCTACTCTAGTTCCCTTTTCCCTGCTGCATCTGTTGTATTATCATGCCTAGCAATGTCCCTGTATGCTTTTGAATGTTGCACATGCGCTCATTATTTGCAGCTGTGCAGTTTCAATACTGCCGCTGCTTTCACAGCAATTGCCACTGCAATATCACGACTCCATCTGGATTGCTAATTACATTCGTCCGCAGTAAGCTGTAGGACGTCAACGACGTCCGGATACACATGCAGCTCGTCCGACAGCTCGTCCGAACCATAGCCACTTGGTGCCTCATCAGCGCTACTGACTATGCTTTGGCCATCTGCAGCGCCCCGCATAGCCTGCAAATTATTACGGCGATTGCCTAAGCCTTGCGCCAGTCTGCAAAGGGGGAGAAGTGGCAGTAAATTAGAACCGGAAAGTGTGGGAAGACAGCAGCACACAACATCGGCAGCTACAACTCACCTCTCAGTCGATAGGCCGTGAGCATCCTTCATAGCTCCCTCCTTAGCTTTTTTCTTCTTCCCCTTGTCCGCGGTCTCCGCGTTGCTGTCCAGCTTCGCGAGAGCCTCCGAAAACTTGGGCAGCAGCTCCATGTATCCCTCCACCGTCTCGGTTACGGCCTCATCCGGCTGCAGCGGATGGCCGTCCGGCAGATCGGCTCCGACCCAGCCCACCAGGAAGAGGTACTCCCGCAGCTCCGACCACTGCTTGTACCCGGCCTCGCCCTTTTGCAACGCGTCCTCCGCGCACAGCTGCGGCAATAGCGCCTGCCACATACTACAGTTCATGCCGTCCTTGCTCTTTCGAGCATCACCAGCCGACTAGGCGCGGACGATCTGCTCGACGCGCTTGACCAGCACCCGCCCCTCGGGCAAGACCGCCGTACCGGAGTCAGGGCGAAACTGCCCCATTTCCTTTCGCAGCTTGTCTTGCAGCTTGCCCTTCTTCCCGTGTTGGCTGTCCGCCTTCCAGTAGTCGCAAATATCCGCGGCATCCGCCGCGTGCATCAGCGCCGAGATCCACTCCACGTCCCGCTCCCACCGGCGCTTCCATTCTAGCGAGGATACTGCGGTAGCCTTCGCCCCCTCAGTCGCGGGGACTTCGTCTATGCCCGCCATAGTCAGGCGGCACCGGGGGGATGAGGTGGTGGGTCGGTTTTTGAAACGCGCGATGGAGGATGCGCGGGCCGTGACAGCAAGACGGTATTTTGAAATTACCGGTTGATAACGCCACTCCAATTTGGTCGCGCCTCTCCAATATAGAGCCAAATTGGAGAGGCCAGCCTCTCCAATTTTGGCGTACGCGAGGGTGTACGCGCTTACGTGGCGCGGGGATGCTGACGTGCCACTCCAAAATCCTCTCCAATTTGCCGCGAATACCCCGTATTATATTGATATTGAATATATGGTCAGATTAATTTGAATCTAGAGGTTTGCATATCCAATATCTTGTGTACGGGACGGTAACTCTAGCGGTTACTGTTACCGTTAATATCGGCGCGTCTCACCTGCAGGGCAACCACCTTGCCCGAACAGTTAGACGCAGCCAACGACCAACGACTTCCCCAACGGTAAGCTCTAGCTAGCCCGTGCCTTATAAGCCGTAGCTAGCCACGAGCCTAGGCACTCTTTGCTTTCGCGCTCAGCCAATCTAGGCTTCGCGCGAATGCAGTCTCGACTCTAGTAGTCGAGTAGGGTGTCAGTTTTACCTTTTCGTCCCATGCGCACTCGAGCGTCACGCGACACTTCCCCTCGTTCAGCTACGCAGTTCCCCAATATGCAGCATGAGCAGTCTACATCCGCCGAAGCGGCCGACCCTCACGCTACCTCACTCGAACAACGCACAGCCGAACAGATTCGTACGGCAGTTTTGGCATCGGAACAACGGATTATTGAGCAGTTTTTGGCGGCTAACGCTGCCTTACTCGCACAGCTCCAGCAGACGACAGCTACACCTGCTACTACCGATCAACAACAGTCCATTCCCGCCGACGCAACAGCGACGGAGGGTGGTAAGGTGGCCCCCGAGCCACCTCTTGACCTGCTCGACGACGAACCCGACCCCTCCGCGGCCGAGTTCGTCGACTTCACCTACTACGGCGAAGTCATCCCGGCCGGCCTCGAACGTCCCCCTCGAGACGTCGAGGAGCCACGTCTGTGGACTCTCACGGACGACACCGCCCGAGCTCTAAGCGACAAACGTACCCAAGCGGCTTACGACGAGTACCTACACATCGGGTGCTATGCCTTCTTCGACAGTTGCGCCAACGCGGCAATTGGCGAGGCTTTGGACACGTTGTCGCACGGCCCACCTCTACCTACAGAGCAGGCGGCGGCGATTGCCCTCATCCGAGCGGGTCATCGCACCCACACAGCGACAGAGGAGGCCGCCCGTACTCGATTGGGCTTCCTCCGCCTCACCAAGGGCGGACAAACGAGCACGGATGCGGACCGCGTATTCGCCAAATTGGCACACGAGCGCTTCTGCCGACCGCGTCCTACCGCGGTCTCCGGCACATTGGACGCGCTACGCCAAGCTTTCATCGACCGCACGCCGGAAGTCAGCTTACACGCCGCCAGCAAAGCCGCCGCCGGCGCCGCGTTCGCAAAAATCACGCCGGACAAGCCTACCGGCCCCGACGCTCGAACCCGCAAAGCCGCCGCCGACAAACGCAAGGCCGCTGCGGCAGCGGCAGCCGCAGCACGAGCCGCGCCACCCCCCAAGCCGACCGACTCGGCTAAACCCCCAAGCAAGAAATGATGGTGTGGCCCGCCGCGCCGATTCCTGCTCCCCGACATCTTCCTTCATGCGCCACCGCGTACGTCGAAAATGGCGGGAGTGGGAGCGCATCGGCGCGAGCGGCCAAGTCCTAAGTTGGATCCGCCACGGCGTACGTGTCAAGTTCGCACACGGCCTACGCCCCAAGCCGTTCAACCACGGCATCTCCATGCTAGACGCCACACCCGACCAACTCGAGTTTCTCAACTCGGAACTACCACGCTTCGAAGCTTGCGGCTCATGGGAGCGCTCTACGAACCCCCGCTACGTCTCCCGGATGTTCTTGGTGCCCAAACCCGGATGCAATCAATGGCGCTTGATTATCGACCTTCGAGAACTCAACCGCTACTGCTCAACATTCAACATGACTTGCGAGACCCTCAAGCACCTCCGCCATCTATCTCGACCGGGGGACTACTTCGTCTCACTCGACCTCGCCGATGGGTACTACACCCTTGGCATCCGGGAGGAAGACCGAGACTACTTCACGGTCAATTACCGCGGCACCCTATGGCGCCTCGCGTGCCTCCCCATGGGGTGGTCGGGCTCCGCCTACTACTTTTGCAAACTCACTCAAGTGTTTACGAACCACCTCCGCCGCCCACCACCTCCTACGCCCGCATCTACTTCGGCCGGCCTACGCCGCCCGTCCAAGCGCTTCCTCCGGAACGCGCGATGGCGGGGAACCCGACTACTCCCCTACATGGACGACTTCCTCTTCTTGGCGGACTCCTACGACGAGGCACTCTTACTTCGGCAACGCGTCCAAGCCCTGCTCGACAGCCTCGGCTTACAGCGCAACCCCAAGAAAGGTGTGTGGACGCCAACGCAAGTCGGCGACCATTTGGGCATCACGGTGGATTTACAACGCGGCGAGATTCGCGCCCCGCTCACAAAACTGCGACACCTCGCACAACTCGCTTCGTCCTTACTCGGACGAGCGGCGTCCAACGCACGATGGCTACCCACACGCCAACTCGCAGCCTTCGCGGGGAAAGCGCAATTTCTCTACCTCGCCATCGCACCCGCCCGCTTCTTTTTGCGCGAGCTCCACAACGTCTTGGCTACCCGTACCGGTTGGGGGGGACGCGTGCGCCTCACCCACCAACTCCGACGCGACCTCGAGTGGTGGCGCACGGTACCCTCCCAACACAACGGCCGGTCGATCTACAAGCCCATCGAGACCGCCTATTTGCACGCCGACTCGAGCGACTACGGATGGGGGGCCGTCCTCAACGAGGACGCCAATTACCAAGCCCGCGGGTTTTGGAGCGCCCCCGACCGCCTCCAACACATTACGTGGAAAGAGCTTCGAGCGGTCCGGCACGCGGTCGAATCCTTTCTCCCGCAACTCCGAGGACGACAGGTGCTCCTCCACGAGGACAACACTGCCGTGGTCGCCGTCCTAACCAAACTAACCTCCCGGTCGCCCGTCATGATGACCGAGCTACGGCGTTTGTGGTTCCTACTCGACACCAACGACATCCACATCCGCCCACGCTACATCCGGTCGGCCGCCAACGTCTGGGCCGACACGCTCAGCCGCGAGAGGGACTCCGAGGACTGGCAGCTCAACCCACGACTCTTCCACCACCTTCAGACCCGGTGGGGCCCGCACACGATCGACCGTTTCGCTTCTATGCTCAACACCCAGTTGCCACGCTTCAACGCCCGCTGGCGCGACCCCCTGTGCGAGGACATCGACTGCCTACACCTCCCCGACGCAGCGTGGAAACGCGAGAACAACTACTGCAACCCCCCTTGGTCTGCCCTACCGGCGTTGGCCGCCAAACTCGAACAAGCTCAAGCCGCGGCGACTGTCATCGCCCCCTACTGGCGAAACAAAACGTGGTACCACGCGTTTGCCCGCTTGGCAACCGAGACCGTGCACTTCCCAGCGTCCCGCGACTTGTTCTTTCCAGGCAGGCTGGGCAAGCACGAAGGGGTCGGGCCTCCCGCGTGGAGCATCGTGGCCTTTCGGCTAACACCCCCTCTTGGCTCTACACTCGCCGCGGTGCGATTGGCCGGGCGATACGCCCGGACCGATTAAATGAGCCTGTATAAAAAATCCTTCCTCTGCGTACAGGACCGCCGCGCTACGGATTACGCCGTGAAGCAGCACAGTCGCCCTAGTCAACCGAACTAGCTGAAACTTTTCAAGACCTCCTAGGATCAGACGAGCTCGGGGTTACGGCGGTTGCCCTACTCAGCAACTCGCTAGCGCCCTCTACGTACTCGAGCTACCAGAGCGCCATCAGACAGTTTTTTATTTTTTGTGCAGAGGAAAACATTGCCCCACTACAGGCCACACCCGCCACGATGGTCCGCTACACGGCCTGGCTGGCCCTACTCGGAACGGTCGCTGCAAGCTCACTGCAGCCTTATTTCTCCGCCGTTAACAAATTCTTCCGTGACCACCGGCGCCAACCTATCGCCGTGGGCGAACTGTTGGCGGACGCCCGCCGTGGCCTCGAAATGCTACAACACCGCCTGATTCCCACCACCGCTCGCCTCCCGCTACCCGCACAAGTCGCCCTGGACATCCTGCACGCCGCCGACACCCTACACGGTACTTTCGCGTGGACCCCTGCTTCCTTGCCTCAGATGCAACGCTTCCGGGCCTGCTTGGCGGTTTGCGTCAATTACATATTTTTCTGCCGCGCCGAAACCGGCGCCCGCTGCCAGACCGGTGACCTGGTTGTCGACGGGCCCTCACAACAAATCTGCCTATTCGTACGAAAATCTAAGGGGGACCAGCGCCGCGACGCCGGCGATAAACCAGTCATCGCTATCCCTGTAGCCGCTAACCCCGTCCTGGCAGCCCTGATCGACTACTACACGGAGCACCGCGCGGCATTCTGCCGCAAATTCTACAACGCGACACCCCCGCTCGCCTTTTGGAGCCTCTCACCTTCGGAACCTTCTACCGATTGGGGCGCCGCGCCCACCGGTTTCAAGTGGACGTCGCACGGCCTACGGAAAGGCGCGGCGTCCGCTGCCAGCTGCATCGGCGCGCCCCTCCCCGTAATCAAATTTATGGGTGGCTGGGCCAAGAACAGCTCTGTGACCGAAGGCAAATATATTGACCCAACCATGACCCCAACACCTGCTGCTTGGCGGTTCTTCGGCTGGCTCACTCAGTCCCCCCCGCAACACTAATTCTGGCTGTGCAAGCCTTTGGCTTTAGGTTACTGGCAAAACGTGCCCTAGGGTAAATGGTCAGATTGATTTGAATCTAGAGGTTTGCATATCCAATATCTTGTGTACGGGACAGTAACTCTAGCGGTTACTGTTACCGTTAATATCGGCGCGTCTCACCTGCAGGGCAACCACCTTGCCCGAACAGTTAGACGCGGCCAACGACCAACGACTTCCCCAACGGTCAGCTCTAGCTAGCCCGTGCCTTATAAGCCGTAGCTAGCCACGAGCCTAGGCACTCTCTGCTTTCGCGCTCAGCCAATCTAGGCTTCGCGCGAACCCACCCACCCATCCCTATAATCTTGCGCTAATTGACCCCCAGACCTTGTCTGTGGGTGTCTTTTGGCCAAATTGTAAGCAAGCTGACATCTTTGGCAAAACGTGCCCTAGGGTAAATCTTATAAAATGAAAGAAACAGTAGTTATTCTGTTATCGTGACCGTACAGGACGCGATGATAAACAAGATATAAGTGCAGGTACAGGTACAATCTACGGACGGGCGGGTGATGCGTGGTGGTCGCCTCCGCGGACTCGCTCGGTGCTGCAGGCGCTCGGCAGTCCGTCGCCGCCGTAGGTTTCCTCAGCGCTGCGGATGTCCGTCCGTTCGTCCATGCCGAGTGTCGGTAGTCTCAGTCCGATGGCGCCGGGGGGGAAGGGGGGGGGGGCGGGGGGAAAAGCAACCGTCAAGCACTCCTCAAAGCGACGCGGGCCACGCGGGATCCTCGTGTGTGCTCCGTTGCTGGCCGCGAGAAATCCCCCCTTTAAGTTGCGCGGCGAGTCCCGAAGGAGGTCCGCTTGATGCGAGTAGGGTGGCTGGCGGGCGGAAGGGCTGGCGGGCGGAATGGACTTGCGCTGTGGCGGAATGGGCTGTCTCAGTGGCGTTTGTTAGTACTTTAGTGGTACTTCGGTACCGGTTACGGTGTTAAGTGACGGTAGGAAGGGAAGTGATTTAAATATATAGTCGTTCATCTTCTATATTTATACCAATAATTATTCATTAAGTCCAAAGATTTCTTACAAGAAAAACAGCGGAGACCTCTAAGCAAAATTTCTTTAAAGAAGGAAAAAACCAGAGCCCGAGGGACAGGAAGGCATGCTACTTACCAATTATTTATTAAATGGAGGGAAAAGAAGAAAAGAGGAAAAAACATAAGCCCGAGGAACAGGAAGGCATGCTACTCAAGAATTATTTATGTAATGGAACAACATCCTGGAATTGCAATGTAATGATGGAGCAACAACCAAATATTTTTCTGCGCCCCCATAGCGATATGTGGGACTGGTGTGAGGGGAACCGTGTTGTACCACTCAATCCTACCATATCCTCTCCTACTACATCTATTTGCCAAAATCGGTGTGTGTATGTGTGTGTGTGTGTGTGTGTGTGTGTGTGTGTGTGTGTGTGTGTGTGTGTGTGTGTGTGTGTGTGTGTGTGTGTGTGTGTGTGTCCCCTTATCATCAGGTCGATTGGATTCATGGCAATAAATAAATTTTCATTAGTATGGAAAATAACTGATGATATGCATCACTACCTGCTACTTCGTTGGTGGAGCAAGATTTACGACAAACGCAATCTCCACCATTTACTGCGCAATGAGACCAAGTACGGCGGGTGAACTCATCACTACATGTTTCGCGTCGCTAGGATGGTACCGATAGTGAAAGTTTGCAAAGCAGGGGGAGGCTCCGTTTGCCAAAAGTGTTGGTCTCTTACATTTTTGGCTCGCAAGGGGCCCTGAGCCCGGTACGTACGTTAATTGAGGGAATCATGAGGGTTGCGTGAGCTGTGCTCGCGCAAAGGCAGAAGGTGGACGACCTCTGTGTGTCGGCTCGTCATATAGGGGTAGCGCATGTCTAAACGTATCCTACCGTCACTAAAGACAGTAAAAAGATCCAAAGTACTACTAAAGTACTACTGAACCACATACCGGGGATGGGTCGGCAGTTTGAATGAGCTATACCGACCGTCTTCGCTCCGGGCCTGGCCTCCCGTTGAGCGACACACTGGTGGACATAGGGCCCGTTGAACAACAGGCACCGTCCACCTCTCCCCAACCGAGCCTAGCTCACCCAGGTCAGTGGATCCGTAGAGACACCAGACGGTACACACAGCAAGGCGCAGCTTCCAGAGTTTTGAAATTTATTTCCTCGACAGCTCTCGCGCCACCCACTTTGAAATCCGAAAATGTACCTACTCCATTACTACGACGTGCCAAAAACAACCATCATTTACAAAAACCTCCCCCCCCGGGGACGGCGCACCACACCGCGCCCCACCGAGCGTCCGGACGTTATCGTCCGCCGCCTACATCCTCCAAACCCAGGTCCCATCTGGCCTGGTCGTGTGCCGCCAACACACGCAACCTACTCGAAAACCGAATACAACCCAACAAAACTCAACCCAATTGATCGAACCCCACTCGACCACTATGTCCTCGTCACCTGACCTTCTCCCCACTTACAAGCAGGTGCTCCTTCGGCCTCGCCCGGCGCATGCGACCTCCGGAGACCCCTACAACCCCAGGACCCGCCTCGCACGACACCCTCTCGCGCCTTTCTTGACAGTGCCTCAACAAACCCCGGTAAGGTACCACTTGGGCACCGCCTTGGACCCCTCCCCCGGTCGAGGACTCCATACACCTCTGGTCCTGGCGCCCCCCCGGTCAACTAAAGACCTCGGGCCGGCCGACGACCTCCCTTCCCGTATGATCGACTCCTACCTCCTCACGGGACAGTACTCCACCACCTCCCCCCACGTCGCCAGCTTCTGGCTACACGGTATGTTCCTTCTGGACCCGACCCTACCCACTGATGCAGTCACCTCGACGTGCTCGGTTGCCCGCCGCTGGTTCCTCGAATGCATCAACCGGATCACAGACCTCCCTCTCCGGACGAGGATTTCGATTGGCCGGGAACTCGCCCACCTCTCGCGCAGGACGGCGCGAAACACCATAACCCCTCACCCCTCCTCCCGCCCATGTCACGATGCCACCCCCCTGCCAACTGAACTTACTTCGGGCTTTCAGGAGGTCAGGCTGGACATCCCCACCTCCTGCATCGCGACCGGTTTTCTATTTCAGCTCACTTCACAGCAGCGTGAACTCCACTCGATCGGTCCGACACCACCCAACGCATCCCTCCCCCCCCCCCTCTCCACACGATACTGAAATTGCAGAAAATCCAGTTCCTTCGCGCAGCTTCGCTTCCCCCAACCACACCTCACCGGATCAAACTTCGCGCCCCCCTGTTCATTGACATATCCGGCCGAGAAGCGATCGCCCTTATACAGGACCTCTTCACCTCGCACCTTTCGACCGAGCTCGCCCCCGCAGGCGTCTCACCCTCGACAACACCTATCCGCCATATGCAAGACCTACCTGAATCGGTTGAATTCCTCCTCCAATTCGCGGATGCGATCCAGTCAGTGGACGACCCCACCCAGATCGAAAGTGACCCCTCCTCCTTGTGGATAAATATCCTCCACCTGCCCAATAACCCCATATTTTCACAATCATGCCATGTACCACCGAACCTATTTCCTACCTCCCTTCACGAACCAGTACCCCCAAGCCCCCATCTTCACAAAATTACAATCACACCCCCCCGCGTCACTAGACACGTCCCGGGCTCCTCCTGAGCGTACACCTGCCTCACCACAGTCCTCGTCCAGTCCCGACAGACCTTATCCATGCCCTGACCCAACGTTGACGGCGTTATTCCCAGCACACACTGGTTATACACACTACTTCACCAAACAGCACAGGAATTCTCAGCACACCACACCACCTCCCCTCCACCCCACACACCCCTCTCGACCTCACCCACCGCACCTCCCTCCTAAAATTCCCGGACGGCTCCTACTTCCGCTCCCACCCTTCCCCCTCACCCACCATCAACACCAACATCCAAATTTCACTCACCACAGAAATGTACTGCATTCTCATCTCCACCAACGGCACAGCCACTATCCCCCTCCGCCACACCTTCATCCACAGAGGCACACTCACCCAATCCTCCTGCACCCTCACCATCAACCCCCACCACTATTCCACCTTCGGCCGCGCCCGCCTCTCTGACCCCGCCTTCACTGCTACCCCTTCCCCCCCACCCCTCACTCTCACGAAACACAACGTCCTCGTCCGCAACTCCCCCACCCTCCTCCTCCAGTGGGCTCACCACCTCCTCTCCATGGACGTCTCCAACCGTTGGCGAGCCGAGACATCAGACATCCCCATGATGGACGCCGGGGATGACACCCCCCTCGACCTCACCTCCCTCCCAGACATTCAGCTCCCCTCCACCTCACATGCCCCCACCCCTTTCCAATCGCACTCCTCCCTACTCCCCCACTCCACTCAACCCACTCCCCCCCCTCACCACACCACCCCCCCACACTCCTCCCCCGCACCCCCCCCCAACCCCCACACCACAACCCCCTCCGCCCTCCTCCCAACCATCACAGATACCTCCACCGAACCCATGGACTCCTCCTCCTCCCCCCTCCCTCCCCTCAACCCCGCCCCCTCCCACTCCAGCTCCGCCGCTCCCCAGCCCTCTCCCCCCCCCCCACACCCTCCCACTCCCCACCCACCAGCCCTCCCCCTCGCCGCCTCCACCCACTTCCCCCGCATCCTACCGTACAACCTCCCCCCACCCCAATCGCACCCCCACGGACCCCTCCCTCAAACCCGCATCCCCGGCCGGCATCACCAAACCCTCCCGCCCCTCCCCCAAGAAAGCCTCCCCGTCCCCCCCCCCACGCGCCTGCCCACACCCACCCCCCAAACCCGCACAACTTCATGACACCCCCCCTCCCCACCCACACTGCTCCCTCAACCCCCCCCTCCTACCCCTTCCCACCTCCTCCCCGGATGGCGACGACTACGACCTCGAAGAATACGACGACCTACAAGAGGAAGACCTAGAGGAGACCCGTCCCCTCCCGACTACCACTCCCGTCTCCCACGGCACCAACAGCCCTCCGAGGTTACCCCCGGCCGCCCCGGCCGACTATCATCATTAGTCCCCCACAGGACACCCCCGAGGTGAGACCCCTCTCACAACCCCTCCCCCCTCAGCCCGATATCCGACTCGACACTGTAAACACCGCGATACGACCACCTCTCCCGGCCCACTTCACCCCCCGCACCTATTGCACTACTTTACATAACTACATGTTTGACCTCAACCTAGAATACGGCCTCCCCACACCCATCGGTTTCCTCGACTCCTCAGCGGTCCTCTCCTTCCAATGGGAGCGTTACCATGACCTCTCCAACCTGTATTGCCTTGCTTCAACAATTTCTAAACTCCACTCCCTCCGCTTCCTGTACAGTCGTCACTAATAACGAAGTCGACAACCACCACCACTACTCCCACTACCCCAGCCACTGGACTAACCTCTCTAACCGTGGCTCCCCCCCCCCGCCCGGGTACGCCTAACCACTCCCTCCTCGTCCTCACGTGGCAAAACTCTCACTTCGGCCTCCTACACCTCACTCACTCTTCCGCCACCTGGATTGACTCTCTCCACCACCCCCCACCCCCACCCGACCTCCTCGCCCGCTCTCTCCATCTCCTCTCTGCCTAGAACTCCTCCCCCCCCCCCTCCCGTCGGAATATTACGCTCACTCAACCCGCCTCGCCAAAATGACTCCGGACGCTCTTGGTCGTGCGGAACCCACGCCCTCATGCACACCTACTTCATTACCACACCCCCCCGGACCAGACGTACAACCCCCCCTTCGACCCCCGGTCCTCGGTTTACTCCCTACACACTCTCCTATGGAACCACACCTTCCGCTCCGCCCCCCTCCCACAGGGACGCCACCACCTTCTCGACGCCCTCCACCCCCCCACACCACCCCCCTCATCCCCCCCTCCCCTCCTCTCGCCCCCCCTCCCTTCCAACCACCGCCCGCCAAACGCCCCCCCGACGACCCCCCCAGCACCACCCCCTCCCTCCCCTCCCCCATCCTCCCACACCACACATCCCAACCACTTCACCTCATCACCCTCAACACCCGCGGCCTCCACACCTCCATCATGGATGTTGAACACCTCTCCACCTCGCACCGTCCGGACGTCCTCATCCTCACCGAAACCGACCACGACACCCACAAGTCCCGCTGGCGCATAGCCCTCCCCCAATACCACCTCAAAAGCTCCCGACCTTGCTACTCACCTGTGCCCCTACCCAACGCAGGCGTTCTCTTCGCGGTCCGCAGAGCCTCATTCCGGTCTGCCACTGTCTTAACCCCGCCCCCCCACCTCATCCCCCATATCGCCGGACTTGAAATCGTTCCCCACTCAGGCACCCCTTACCTCCTTATAGGTACTTATATGCCCAAGCTCTCCACCCCCCAACTGACCCGCATATACGCAGAAGTTGCAGCATGGGGCCTCCGCCTAGCTGACGACCACCCGCACCACCGCACCCTCTGGGGAGGGGACTTCCAATCGACCACCACCACAGGTACATGTCACCTTGCCCTCACCTCCCTACTCAAATCCCACCTCCAACCCCTCCACAACCCCATCCCTACCTTCCCCCCCAGCGGGGGCTGCCTTGACCATTGGCTCACCACGCCCCCTTCACCTCTCACCCTCCCACCTTCCTCTTGCTCGATATTCCCCTCCCCCTCCCACTTCGCTGACCACTCTGCAATCCATCTCGTCATTCCCGCCCCTTTCTCCCTCATGGCACATCCCCCCCTCCCCATACCCACCCCCACACACATCACACGACGCGCAAACTCAACTTTCGACTTCCTCTCACACCCGACAGCATAAAAGCGTACCAATCAAGCACCCCCGACCTCATCAACCAAACGGCCGCCCTCCACGCAGAAATTCTCAACACCTCCCACACCTCGGCCTCCCCCGACACCCTCGACACCCTTGCCTCACAATTCACTACACTCCTCTCCCAACACATGGACCACGCAGCCACAGTTTGGCCCCTCCTCCCCGCCAAAAAACCCCGCCCACCCCAAGCGTCCCTTGACCCTACTTGGCTCACAAATAAAACACGCACTCACATACTCAAACTCCGTAAATGCAGCAAAAACAACGGCCCCCTCCCCTTCGCCCAAGCCCTCTTAAACACAACTTAATATCTATCCCCTGACACCATCAAACAACAATGCCAAGCACGTGTACACCAGCTCCTTCACGCCACCACCACGGATAAGATAAAGAAAATAAAAACTCGAGCCAATGCGGCCTACGACACCTGCCCCAAACTCTCCCACCGCCGATTGAAAATTAAAAGCGGCCTCCTACCCCCCGCCGGCGCCGCCTCCACCCTCCACCGCATTACTAGACCCGATAGAACTACCGCATCCTCTCCCTCCGCCGTCATTGACGCGGTACACTCTCACTTCGCCTCCGAACTCGGCCGCGCAACCCCAAACGACGTACCCACCCCCCCGTGGGAACTCCCCGACAACCCCGACAACTTTACCATCGAGCCCCGCGGTGACCCCTCTCTCCCCCTTGCCGACATGATTACCCGCGACACTTTCGATAATACACTAAACTCCCTAGGCACCGGCAAAGCCCCCGGCCCCGACGGTATCCCCAATGAAATACTCAAATTCCTACCACCGGCGACCCGCTCCGCCCTCTTCTCTCTCCTCTCCCTCCTCGCCCACAAATCCTACACTCCTCCTGATTGGTGCCACAGCACAACATGCCTCCTACATAAAAAAGGCGACCCCTCCCTCCTCGATAACTACCGCCCTATCGCCCTCATGAATAACCTCCTTAAACTATGGACAGCACTAATCAAGGATGCAGGCTCGAAATACGCCGAAACCCATGGCATTCTCAGCGACCAACAGGACGGATTCCGACAACACCGCAGCATCCACGACGCCCTCTCCTCCCTCATGATGACGATGGAGGACGCGAAACTCCACAACAAAGACATCTACGTCATGTACGCGGATTTCAAAGGTGCCTTCAACGCCGCGGACCACCGTATCATGTTCAAACACATGCGTCAACTCGGTATGCCCCCCACCTTTGTCGACACATGCGAACACCTCTACGGGGTCTCAACCACAGATTATATTACTCCACATGGCCCCACCCCTTCTATCGATATTAATCGCGGAACCCTCCAGGGCGACACCCTCTCCCCCTTTCTATTCACCCTCTTCCTTGAACCCTTCCTTCGCTGGCTCACAGTGGGAAGCCGGGGCTACCGCCCAGGCCCCCCCGCCACTAACGTCGACCCCACAGAACCCACAGCCACATACCCATGGCCACGGCTTCGCTGACGACCTCAGCCTTGCCACGGGCTCGACCCCCAACATGACCATCCAGCTCAGGAAACTCTCCCTCTTCAGCTCCTACACGGGCATGACCGTCAACATCCGCAAATGCTGCATCACCAGCGCCCTCTGGCGCACATGCAACGCCCTCACCCTCGCCAACAGTACCCTCCTCGCATCCCGCCTGCAAACTCAGTTCATCTCCCTAAACTCCACCCCGGCCCACATCTCCTCCATTGGCCCCAAGGACACATACCGAGTCCTAGGAGTAGAACTGAACACCTCCCTCAACTTCACCAAACACTGGCACGAACTCAAACATACCACTGCATCCCTCATTACCACCCTTTCCACCTCCTCACTAACACAATCCCGCAGAATCAGGGTCATCCGTGGACTCCTCATCGGAAAGCATTTCACCCTCCAGCTCGGCCTCTTCACCGACTCCCAACTCGACACTCTAGAAGGACAACTCTGCCGCGCACTCCGCTCCGCCGTCTCCTCGGTACGTAACCTTCCCCGCACCGCCCTCCACCGCCCTACCTCAGACCTAGGATACGGCCTCCCATCCCTCAAAGCCCACGCCGCACAACTCACAGTCTACCACCTACATAAAATCATGAACAACTCAGGCTATAGAGGCCACATGGCCCGCGCACACATCCGCACCTTATCCACCACGTACTCCTACTGGCCCTCGGAATCCATCATGTCAACCTGTTACACCCCACCCACACTCAAGTGCTTAGTCAGAGCTCAGCGCGATGCGGGCACCCTATTCCACAACATCCCTCCACTCACCCTCACCAACCCTATCGCCTCCACTATCCGCGCCCACTTCACCACTCAAGACAACGCCCTCCTCGCCTCACTCCGGGACAAAGCCACACACATCACCGACCCTCACACATACAAACAAGCATATTGCGAATTCCCTCCCCGCAAGACACACGCCTCCCTCCTCCCACGCCTCACCCCCCTCTGGAAAAATAACATCACCACGTGGCCACAAGTCCTCCTCAGAGCCACCTCATCCTCCTTCATCCTCAAATCATGCAAGTCCATCACCACACTCACGAGGTCCACCACCCCACTCTCAGTTCCCATCCGCCTCCTCGCCGCAATCCTCACCGAACCCCTCGATACTATCCACAACCGCCTCCCCCTCACAAGCCTTACTACCAAACAAGCATCCCCCCCCACCACTATACACCCCTCATGGATTCCCCTCCTCTCCCCACACCTCCCTCGCTCACCCCCCACCGTCTCATCCGGCATCTACACCTCCCGCACCACTCACCCCACCCCCACCGCACCCACCACACACTTAGACACAGAATACCTCACCCCCTCGGACCACCACTACCCCCCCTGCGACGTAACGCGTATCATCTCCAAACACAAGGACACAGAATACGGCCAAACGCAGTACATGGTTGCATGGGCCCCGGAACACCTCACGGAATGGGACATTCAGTTACAACTCGACGACGGCTTCCGCCTCATCTCCTCCACCCCCACATCGGTATGCCTCCCCACCCCCCCCCCCCCCCCCCCCCCCCCCCCCCACCGCCTGCTCCATCTCTCATGACCCACTGCACACGGAACCCACCTCCACCTGCTGCACATGCCCGCACTTTGCCATACACTCCCAATGCCGCCCAGCTCAGGGACCCGCCAAATGGCAGTGCGAGTGGTGTGCTCGCGGCCAACAACACGACCTCACCCACCTCCACGAAGTCCAGTGGGCCCCATGCCTACAACTACACGACACCATCAGTGAGACCCCCTCCGGCCCCACCGTCCTCACCGCATTTAACTCCGGCTATGTCCCCTCCACCACACCCATTTTGCCAGAACCAGGACCGCCTCCGTGGTCACACCCCCTAATCACCTTCAACCACGACCCCATCAACCCCGACCTCGACATGCTCCCTACCGGTAAATTCGCCATCCACGCACACCCATCCCTCCACGACACAACCATACTATGCACTCCCGACGGCCGCGCGGTAACCACCTTCAACGGCCCTCGCGTCCGCCATCTCTTTCAACTCTTTCGCCCCGACCTCTCGCAGCATACGTTCGAGGAGGAGGTCTACCACCTCCTCACTCGCCTAGGTTCCCGCTCAGAAATCCACTCACCCACACCCGCCACCACCACCCGTAACAGATGGGCCACCAGAGAAGACCTCCTTACAGCTCTACGTCACACATTCCGCATCCAAACAGAACTATACTCCGACCCCCTCAATAAATCCCTCCACTCTAACACTTACCACTCCCTCTACCCCGAAGACATAGTCTTCTCATCCAGCGGCAGCAATGCCCCACACACATGGCAAGGTACCAACATCGCGAACCCCGAATACGACCACGAATGCATGCGCCGAGCCATGGAACACGCAAGCACCAGCGCACACCTCACAGCCCCACACACACCCAGCGCAACCATCCTCATCCTCCCCCGCTGGGAACACACACCCTACCGCCACTCCAAATACATCAACTCCCCATACACCCACCACCTCTACACCCTCCCCAATGACGCAAACACCTTCTTACCCCCCGACCAACACACCGGCAACCCCACCCCTACCCCATTCGGCACACGATGGATGGTTGACATATACCTCGTCGCCAACCCCCTCGCACTCTCCACCCTCCCGTCACCCACAGCCATGACCGCACTTCACAACACTCTCGAATATATCTACGACACTCACCTTCCCCACCCCGCCATCACCACCCCTCCTCCTCACCTCTTCGACGCCTACTCACCCCACTCAGCATGCATATACCACCTCCCCCCAAACCCAACTCACCCCATCACATACCCCCTCCCGGAACGCATGCAACTAACATACCCCTCCACCAGAGGTACTCTTGCTTGGAACTGGCAGGACTTCGTATACACGGACGGCTCGGAAAAAGGAGGCTCGTCTCCCCTCGGAGCAGCGGCCACCCACCCCGCCTCGGACGCCAAAATCAAAATCCTGGTGACCTCTACCCCTCCCTCGCACACAATAAATCGCGCTGAATTAACTGGCATAGATATAGGCCTCCAACTTGGCCGCACCCACCTCCTTACAGACAGTGCGTGCTCCCTCCGCCTCATACAAGGATACTTAACCTGCCCTTCCGCTTACAGACACAACATCCACCGCGACACGCTCCACTCCATCACACACACCCTTAAAACCCGCTGCGACGCATGCATCCGTACACACCTCGGCAAAACAAAAGCCCACAACCACTCCCTAGGCAACGACCTCGCAGACACCCTCGCCAACCTAGTCGCTGATGGACACCCACCCGACACTACATATACCACAGGTTCAGAGGTCACGATAGGCCACTGGACCTGGCCATACACCCTCATTCCACAAACCCTAGGGGACCCCATTCCCTACAGATACACCAACCTCAAAGCACACACCTACAGCACCAAACACACACACACACACACCCCTCTCGCTAACAACCAAACACGGTGCCCTCCTCGCTCGCGCCGCGGTGGACGGCGCCGACTTCTCTTACCACAAAAAACACTCAACCCTCACAAATCTCCAAGTCACACACAAACAAGAATTCATGTGGGGAGTCCACAACACCCGCCTACTCACTCATAACCCCACCCTCCGCTGCCCCCTATGTGGCCAATTCACTAGCAACGGCCACATGGCCGGTAACTGCCCCACCATGTCTAGCCTAAGACAGGACCGACACAACAGCGCGCTGCAACTCCTACTCTCCCTATTGGAGCGCCACAACGGGGGCCGCTGGGAAACCATCACTGCAGACTTCGGTAACAAACCCATAAAATAATTTGCCTTCCCCTCTCCTGCCCACACTCCGCTTGACTGTCACCCACCCCACCCTACCCACATGCCCACCCGCCTTGTTGATGCTGACGAAGGTATCTCACCCGAGTCCCTAACCTCGTGTCCCGCCATCCTCCCACCTGAGATTCTCCCCCCCGAGCTACGGCCCCCCGCACACAAACCCGACTTTATCCGCCTCCTCGAACCTCGATTCGTTGGCCACACCAAAGGTCGCCGCCGTTACGCATCCATCAAAAAGATTCAGATAGGGGAATGGAAGTATTGCACGGACAACAACCTCTCCCACACATCTAACCTCATACGTGCCAAATACACACCCCTTGCACACGCCATCCGCAGCCACTGGCCAGGCACAGTGGTTGACATCCTCCCCATCGTCATGAGCCGCACAGGTACACCGCACTCCTCCACCATCACAAGTCTCACCTCCCTCCTCACCGCCCGCACCGACCCTCCTGATAAACTCGTCTCCAAAGCACGCCTCGACATGTCTCGCATCCTTGCACAACTCCACACGCATATTGTCCAATGGCTGCATCACCTCCTACTCATATACCGCATCAAGTCCCGCACGACCTCCCGCCGCGCCTCCGCACATTGCCCCTTCGCACGCCCCTAAGTGCACGCAGCCCTCGCCTCTTCTTGCACATCTCCCCGGAAGGGAGTTAAACCCCCGACAACCATTGGAGAGGTTGGATTTAGGTGGTTAACGGTCTAGCCCTGACTTGTAAGTTCCCTGTATGGCATAGTTGGGAGGGCCCAGAGACAGCAGCCGACGCATCCGGCTTTTGGTGTAAAACCGGCGCATACGGTACATGTTGTAAATAATTTCAATTTCAATTTCAATTTCAATAGCGCATGTCTATATTTTTACCACATTGACATGCGTAATTTAGCGGTTGTAACGTCGTGGCAACGCCCGATTATTCTCGCCCCCAGCAAGAATAATTCAAACCTCTATAATTTCAATATGACCATTTACAAAGCATGGGAAGGCTCCGTTTGCCATGTTGTCGCCATTGGGCGTATTGATCGTCGGCAAGCCACCCCGCGGCGTTAGCCAACCGAAGAAAAACCACTATGATCGTCCTACAAGGACGGTCGGGTCGATGTAGTCAAGAACGACGCTTGACTCCGTTGACCAGCCGCCGAAGTATTTTATCTTGTGTAGCGTAACGCCAATGTTGTAGGCGGTTGTCGCTGCTCCCCTAGGTAGGGAGTGCGAAGTCCAGCTGAAACCTTGTGGGGGCCGCTCCCGAAGCGCCGATGTGACCTCGTGTAGGCATCCAATGAGTGTATTAGCTCTACATTTTTTGTATTTTTCCGACACGTCGATCGCGTTTCGGGTGTTTTTCTGCGTGAGCGCGCTGTCGGGTGTTTTTTCTCCCGAGAGCTTGCGTCGAATAAAATCGAAGAACAATAACATTTGAATCACCTATGTGAGAACCGTGGGCGGGAGGTGGCAAAGCAGTATGCGCTATGCTCACACCCCGCGTTGTCCTTTCCTTTTACGATGGCACAAGCGGATACCGTCTTCCTCGGAGGCAGCGAGGTCCTCGATTAAGCAATCGATGCATGAGCCCCCGCGACAGAAGAATAAGATGACTGCCACAGTAGTACATGTCCGTTGGAGTCGTATTTGGTCTCGTGTTGGGCTAGCTTGGAGCTCCGCACCCGTAGTAGAAGCCACGAGTTGGAGGCGTAGGGCTTGGGCCATCTATGTGTAGGGCTTGGACGACGATGGAGGTTGGCATGTGTACACGTAATGGCCTGTCTTCAATCGCGACCTGTGAGAATGTTTCGAGACCGTGGTCCTTGGAGAAGCCGTTGACTGCCGACATGTAAGGTAGTAGACTAGGGGCCTTGATGGTGCCGAGTTGCCCTAGCCACGCGACGTAGCGTGCCATGTGTGCCGGTGTAGCAGCGAGTGGCACGAGTTTACGCTCCTCACACAAGTCGAAGTACCACCCTCTCCCTCGGCATCAGATCCCCCCGCATCAACACCACCCCTCCCCTTGCCCCCCCACACACATCGAAGCGGAATACCTCTCCCCCTCGGACCACCCCTACCCTCTCTACAACGTCACACGCATCACTTTCAAGCACAAGGACACTGAATACGCTCATACACAATACATTATTGAATGGGCCCGGAACATCTCATGGAATGGGACATCCAACTTCAACTAGACGACGGCTTCCGCATCATCTCCGCGACCCCCACCTCGGTATGCCTCCCCACCCCCTCCCCCTCCCATACCTCTATTTGTCACAGCCCCCTCTACCCGACCCCGCTTCAACCTGCAACACATGCCCGCAATTTTCCATCCATTCCCACTGCCGCCCCGCTTAGGGGCCCGGCACGTGACAATGCGAACGCGGCCAAAAGCACGACATCACCCGCCTACACGAGGTCCAATGGGCCCCTTGCCTCCAACTCAACGACACTATCAGTGAGACCCCCTATGGCCTCACCGCCCCCAATGCCTTCAATTCCGGCTTCGTTCCAACCACAAAATCCATCCTAGCCAACCCCGGACCTACCCCATGGAGACACCCCCTCATCTCCTTCAACCATGACCCCATCAATCCAAACCTCGACATGCTCCACACCGGCACATTCACAATCCACACCCACCCCACCCTCCACGACACAACCATCCTCTGCATCCCCGACGCCCGAGCGGTCACATTTCTCTCCGCCCCCCGCATCCGACACACTTCTTCTAACTCTTCCGCCCCGACCTCACACACCGCACATTCCCAGAAGAGGTCTACCACCTCATCACACGCCTAGGCTCCCGCTCAGAAATCCACTCCCCCACACTCGCCACCACCACACGCAGCAGATGGGCCACTCGTGAGGACCTCATCTCAGCCCTTCTCAGACCTTTCATATCCAAACCTAACTCTCCTTAGACCCCCTCAACAAATCGTTGCACTTTTGCACTTACCACTCACTCTACCCATAAGACATAGTCTCCTCATCCATCGGCAGCAACGCACCACACACATGGCACGGCACTAACATCGCTAACCCGAAATACGACCACGAATGTATGCGACGCGCCATGGAACACGCAATCACTAGCGCCCACTCCACAGCCTCACATTCACCAAGCGCCACCATCCTCATACCTTCCCCGATGGGAACACACACCATACCACCATTCCAAATACATCAACTCACCATACACCCACCACCATTACACCCTTCCTAACGACGCTAACACCTTCCTACCCCCAAACAAGTACAAAGGCACCCCCACCCCACACCATTCGGTACAAGTTGAATGGTGGACATCTACCTCGTCGCCAACCCCCTCGTACTTTCTTCTTTGCCCTCGCACACAACAATGACCGCCCTCCACAACAACTCGAATCCATTTACAATACTCACCACAATTCAATTCATTTACAAATAACCACGTTGGCTTCAAATAACCCGATGGGGGTTGAATGATAGACGCGAACCCATTTGCGAAGCAGCATGAACACATGCTCATTCATTATTTTGCGGCGAGTCTTTATTTGTGGTGCCGCTCAATAAGTTGAAGGGAAGAATGATATAACAAAACTCCGCGCGTTTAATTCACTGCATCGCTCACATACATTGTTTCCGCGGGAGCATATTGTATCCAAAAGACAACAGGTATACTTTTTGCAAGAGCGCGAGGAATATGATTATCATTCAAATTTGCGGAAAAGTAGTATACGCATGGTGCGTGTTATATATATATACAATTTATTTTACTTGTGAAAAGCCTAACTTTGCACTATATATGTAGTACCGATTATGTCGCGGTTATTGTATCGGTTTCATGTGTGTACTTAAACGAATTTGGTGTGAGCCAAAATTGAGTAACCATGGACTTAATCACAAAGCTTCGTTAATAATGTGCGAAGATGGGCGAGGTGAAGAGCTGCCTCCGCTCTGGTGCTTGTGTAAGGAGTGGGTGTAGTCAACTTTAGATCCTTATCACGCTTCACTGTATCATTTGCAATATGCATGCTTATCGTGCATAATTTCGCAAAATATTGACGTACATGCAATATGGTGCCCATGCGGAGGTACATTATGTTGCCACGTTTGGAGTGCATGTAGCCACTGTGCATGAATATGTCTTTGATGTAGCACAATAAACATTGCACTTACAAGGAATATTTGTGGCTCCATCACTCGGCACAATAAAAATATATGATATTGTCGGAATCGGGAACGGATAGTTACACGTAGGTCATGCCGGCCCCACAAGGGGGCCGGGTGTGGTGCCTAGAGAAGTGGGAAGGAGAGAGATGGCGGCCGGTGAAGGCACCGGCAGGGCCGGCCGACCGCCACTAATAGCGAATAGAGTACCGCTAATAGCATAACAATAAGTATAAGAATGACAAATAGCTACCTTGTACATAAGCACTAGGCAACGTGATGCTAGTGCTAACGTACATACTTTACGTTGAATTGACAAATAAATTGAAATTAAAATTAAAATTGAAATTGTTTACAACATGTATTGGGTGAAACCGGCCGCTGTCTTTGGCCCCCCCTTGTATGTGCCATTAGTGGTCTTATATTAACAGGAGCTAGACCGTGAACCACTAATCCCAACCTCTCCATTGGCAGTAACGATACCGTCTAAAACATACACGTAATAACCATGTATTTATTATTTTTCGATCTATACTTTTCTTTTTTGGATACATTATGAAATAAAAAAGTGTTGCTATACGATACGATACACGATACGCGGCATGCTCCAGCCGCTGCGGGGATACTGATCGGCGAGGCTGGTCAGCGTGAGTTAGTCGAGGCGAACGTGCTTGACCTCGGGTACCGTGCGACTCCGGTCGTGCCGGAGCTAGGGGGAAAGGCATGTGAAAAAACCCCTCGCTCAGATCTTCGTCGGTCCCGTCTCGATCCTTGCTCTTCCCCGCCCGAGGTAGTAGGTGCTCCTCCCGACGCACTTCGCCACCTAGCCGAGTCTTCCTTCCTCCTTCGGGGGCTGGGAAGAGTAAATAACTAAGTTGCAGACGGTGTCCGGCTGGCTCTCCTGCCTCCGTGCCAGATTTTCTCCCGTCCCATGTCCGTGTTCCGTTTGTTTCCAACACCCATCTGATCGCGCTATGGCCGGCCGTACCCTCCCCCGGTGGTTTACGTTGCTAGGGGGCCGCCTTTACGAACAGTGTGCCGTTACGATAGGAACCCTAGGCACACTGCCTGAGGCAGCCTATCGATAACCGGGTACCGACAAGTGGAGGGGTGGATTAGACATAGGGATCGAGTCGCCGAACCACAAAAGATGTTGGGTACGGGAACAATTTTCCAAAAGCCCCCCGTACCGGGTTTTTCCGGCGGCGGTCGATCCTAAGAATCGCCGCCGCCAGACCGTGCCGCTCCTTCGACCGCGACCCACCTCCGTCCTACGTAGCTTCATGCCTCTCCCCCATACTTAAAACTCTCGCAGGGCTTGCGGCTACTAGCGAGCGCCGTGCCCTAGCGCTGCTTCCCGGATGTTCGCCGCCAGCTCCAACACCCTCGTCCCACCGTTGATCCGTCCGTACCCTTCCTCGCCAAAAAAACAATCCGCAGACATCTTTCCCGCCGTGACGGGAGACTATTTGTGAGTATTTAGTTGCTGAAAAAACATGTCGGACATGCCGAGCGGGAGACCCATGTGCTGGTGTACGGATATTATGTTTTTCCAAAACCCTCCGTACATGGCTTCCCGAATCCCGACAGCTGTTGATCCCGCGGATCGAAGCTATCGGTACCTCGTTCAGCCCCCTACCGTGCCAAGAGTGGCACGGCTACGGGGTTACTAGCGCCCACCGCGTGGAGGTAGAGGTAGGCGCCGACGGGCCTGCGAGCGCACCCCCCTCCGGGGCCGCCGCCGCTGCGCCGACGGCGGGCGCCAATTGACAATTAATATGCTCGCTCAGAATGATGTATTTTTTGGGGTGCAATCTTTATATATGGTCAAGCTTAATTGTCCTTCCATCACTTTTGTCGTTGAAGTTTTGCCACGTGTGCTTTGCTAAAGTTCTGGATTATTGCCTACTAAAAGCAACATTGTCGGGACTTTTCGACTGTTCGGGAATTAACGCGCAACATTAATGATGTCTGCAGAAGAATGAGCATGAAACTGAAATACAGTGCTCGGCCGCATTTTGATTTATCGGCAAGTAAGGACGCAACACGTGGCTTGCTGCCGAATAAACACACCCCTTTTGCTTGCAAGTATTTGGGGCTTTCCGCATAGCACTTACTATACAAGAATATGTGCAGTACGAATATGCCATTAATTTGATACAAATATTTTGCATTAATTGAATAATCATCGCCTTGCCATGGCATTGCCGAATTTTTCATTTAAATGCTCACCTGTTTTATATTACGATCAAATGAATGTTGTTGAAAGCTAAATCGGATTAAAAAACTATATACTTTCTAGCTTGTCATATGCGTGAGCCCGGAACCATTTGGCCATTGCAACATGACTTTCTGTCAACATGATACCCTTGCAAAATTCGACCCATCGCATGATCAACGCCTGTGACGAAAACGCGTGGTCTAAACACATACAAAATAAGTGTTAGTTTAGTTTACATGTATACTCCATGTCACATGATGAAAAACCTTGCATATTGCATATGAGTATCTGCTAAACCTTTACAATTGTCCGGGTAATGCAATCGTAAGGCCATGTGATATATTTTTATTGCAAAACGGATATAAATATTTCTCAATTTTCAAATACATATAGATCACATTTTACATGGACAATTATCATGGATCTTCAAGCAAAGAATCATACCGGTTTCTTGCTTCATGCACTTTTACTTACAAAGGCATATTGATTTAAAATGAGACTTAAATTTCTAGTGGACATATAAGTACTATTGTTGGGTGTAAGTATTCAAAATTCGTTACATCATAGCCATTGTAGCGATTGTAATCCTCCGCGGCACTAGTCATGCTAATAGTCGATATTCAATCGAGAGTTCTCATGATATGGATATTGCATGCTCCCGCGCTATCAATAGCACGCTTATCATCGCACAACGACAAAGGTTGAGGTACTACCGATGAGGCACTACCCTCACACAAAGCACGCATCCAACAAACCCTCACGCGTAATGTCGGCAATTGAGGTTTTCACGCAATTCTTTGTTGGCGTAAAGAACAATCCTTCCGACGAGCTTCTCGTTGATGCCATTGGCTGCAATCTGGTTTATTAACACGGTATAACACCCTTGCGCAGTCTCACATTTGACGGACCCATGGTCCGACGGGTATGTAATCTTGTGGTTTTATTGGGAGTGGAGGCGCCATGCGTAGCTATTGTTCTTGTTATTGTACCTTTTTAAGGACCGCGACACAAACGAGTTCGCATTTTTGGTCGGGCAGGCTCAACATGAAGTAAGGGAGAGCTCATCTTTAGCAGTGAGGATGGTGGTTCCGATGGGCAGCAATAATATGAAAATCAAACACGCGCCACTTTGATTGGCGCTTGTGCACGTGAAATTTGGGGTAATGATATCATAAGCGTGTATGCGATATAATTCTTTTAGTTAGATTGCTTATGTGTGTAGACAATTAGACTTCGACTTATGCGCCATGACTTAGCTTGCAACTCATTACGTGTGTGTGTGTGTGTGTGTGTGTGTGTGTGTGTGTGTGTGTGTGTGTGTGTGTGTGTGTGTGTGTGTGTGTGTGTGTGTGTGTGTGTGTGTGTGTGAAATTGAAATTGAAATTGTTTACAACAATACCGGTATTAACCGGCTGCTGTCTCTGGCCCCCCCCGTTCAACGCCAATTATTTTGGGACTTATAAGCTGGAGCTAGACCGTGAACCACTAATCCCAACCTCTCCATTGGCAGTAACGATACCGTCTAAAACATACACGTAATAACCATGTATTTATTATTTTTCGATCTATACTTTTCTTTTTTGGATACATTATGAAATAAAAAAGTGTTGCTACACGATACGATACACGATACGCGGCATGCTCCTGCCGCTGCGGGGATACTGATCGGCGAGGCTGGTCAGCGTGAGTTAGTCGAGGCGAACGTGCTTGACCTCGGGTACCGTGCGACTCCGGTCGTGCCGGAGCTAGGGGGAAAGGCATGTGAAAAAACCCCTCGCTCAGATCTTCGTCGGTCCCGTCTCGATCCTTGCTCTTCCCCGCCCGAGGTAGTAGGTGCTCCTCCCGACGCACTTCGCCACCTAGCCGAGTCTTCCTTCCTCCTTCGGGGGCTGGGAAGAGTAAATAACTAAGCTGCAGACGGTGTCCGGCTGGCTCTCCTGCCTCCGTGCCAGATTTTCTCCCGTCCCATGTCCGTGTTCCGTTTGTTTCCAACACCCATCTGATCGCGCTATGGCCGGCCGTACCCTCCCCCGGTGGTTTACGTTGCTAGGGGGCCGCCTTTACGAGCAGTGTGCCGTTACGATAGGAACCCTAGGCACACTGCCTGAGGCAGCCTATCGATAACCGGGTACCGACAAGGGGAGGGGTGGATTAGACATAGGGATCGAGTCGCCGAACCACAAAAGATGTTGGGTACGGGAACAATTTTCCAAAAGCCCCCCGTACCGGGTTTTTCCGGCGGCGGTCGATCCTAAGGATCGCCGCCGCCAGACCGTGCCGCTCCTCCGACCGCGACCCACCTCCGTCCTACGTAGCTTCATGCCTCTCCCCCATACTTAAAACTCTCGCATGGCTTGCGGCTACTAGCGAGCGCCGTGCCCTAGCGCTGCTTCCCGGGTGTCCGCCGCCAGCTCCAACACCCTCGTCCCACCGTTGATCCGTCCGTACCCTTCCTCGCCAAAAAAACAATCCGCAGACATCTTTCCCGCCGTGACGGGAGACTATTTGTGAGTATTTAGTTGCTGAAAAAACATGTCGGACATGCCGAGCGGGAGATCCATGTGTTGGTGTACGGATATTATGTTTTTCCAAAACCCTCCGTACAGGGCTTCCCGAATCCCGACAGCTGTTGATCCCGCGGATCGAAGCTATCGGTACCTCGTTCAGCCCCCTACAGTGCCAAGAGTGGCACGGCTACGGGGTTACTAGCGCCCACCGCGTGGAGGTAGAGGTAGGCGCCGACGGGCCTGCGAGCGCACCCCCCTCCGGGGCCGCCGCCGCTGCGCCGCCGGCGGGTGCCGTGTGTGTGTGTGTGTGTGTGTGTGTGTGTGTGTGTGTGTGTGTGTGTGTGTGTGTGTGTGTGTGTGTGTGTGTGTGTATGTGTGTGTGTGTGTGTGTGTGTGTGTGTGTGTGTGTACGCGCGCGCGCGTGTCTATATGTATGTTTATGTTTGTTTGCGTGTGTGTATATGATATGCCCCTCCCCTGCCTCGATCTCCCCTACATCCGCCGTCCACACATACCCACTCACCGATTCGACGCGGAAGAAGGCCTCGACAATTTCTCCCCCATCATCTGCCATGCTATCATGCGAGAAGGCATTCTACCGCCACAACTCAAACCCTAAGCTCATGAGCCTGACTTCATACGCCTCCTAGAACCGCGCCTCGTAGGTCACACCTCATTTCGCCGACGTTACTCCTCTATACGCTAAATTCAAGTCGGAGAAAGGGAGTACTTAACGGATAACAACCTCAAGGATACTCACCACTTCATCATACAAGAGTACCACCCTCTCGCCAAAGCACTCCGGTCACATTGGCCTAGGACGCAGGTCGTCATTATCCCTATCATCACTAGCCGCGCGAACACACAACACACCCTCAACTTCGCCAATCACACGTCCCAAACCGACCCGAGAACCGAAACTCCAGACAAAACACTCACGACTCCCAACACAAACACTACCAGCATCGTGATCCGCCTGCCAATTGATAATGTCCAATGGCTGCACCACTTGCTCCGTATCTGTCGCATCAAACCCCTTACATCTTACAAACAATTAAAACGCACCTGTCGCCTGTCTTTACCCACCAAACCCCGCAACTGAAACGCAATCTAATACCCTCCATGGGGGGAGTAAAGCCCCACCTCAGGTCCCCACCGCCCTAAATTTTGGATACTAATATTTATGTATGGCTTATGCAAGAAGGTGCTTCGACAGTAGCCAGCTCAACACTGGTATGTCTTGTAAATCAGTTTCATTTTCATTTATGTATGTGTGTTTGTGTTTGTGTTTGTGTGTGTGTGTGTGTGTGTGTGTGTGTGTGTGTGTATTTTTGTGCGTATGTATCCGTACATGTGTGTGTGATGTTTGTGGGCAGGTGTTTGTGTATGTATGTGTGTGTTTATGCGTGTGTGTGTGTGTTTGTGTGTGTTTATATTTTTTCGTGGGCGTTTATACTTGTGTCTGTGTGTCTGTGGGTGTGCGCGTATTATTCTGTGTGTTTGTGTGTATGTGTGTATGTCTGTGTTTGTGTTTGTATATATATGTGTGTGTGTGTGTGTGTGTGTGCTTTTATTGTGTGTGTGTGTGTGCGTGTGCGTGTGCGCGCCAATGTGTGTGTGTGTGTTTGTGTGTGTTCGTGTTCGTGTGTGTTTATGATTGTGTGTGTTTTGTGTGGTTTTATGTTGTGTGTGTGTGAGAGAGAGAGAGTGCGTGACTGTGTATGTTTGTTTGTTTGTTTGTTTGTGTGTGTGTGATATTGTGTTTTTTGTGTGTGCGTGTTTGCGTGTATGTGTTTGTCTATGTGTGATTGTGTCTGCGTGTATGAGTTGGTTGTTAGTATGTATGTTTATGCTTGTGTGTGTATGTATATGTTTGCGTGCTTATGTGCATGCTTGTGTGTGTTTGTGTAATTGTTTGTGTGTGTATGCGTGTATCTTTATCTCTTTGTGTTTGTGTCTGTGTATTTCTGTGTGTTTGTGTGCGTTTGGGTGTGTATTTGCGAGTGTTTGTGTGTTTCTGTGCGTGTGTGCATTTGTGTGTGTGTAAGTGTGTGTTTACGTTTGTATTTTTGTGTGTGCGTGTATGCGCGCGCGCGTGTGAGTGTGTGTATATATGGGTATGTTTGTGTGCGTAAGCGTGTTTATGTGTGTATAAGTGTGTGTGTGTGTGTGCGCGCGCGCGCGCTTGTGTGTGTGCCGGGGCTCCGGTTGCGGCTGTCCGCCCTCAACCCTAAAATATGCGATAAGGTTTTGCCACTGAGGAGTCAACGGCCATTAAACACATAATCATTCACATCTTTCCTTTGTGCGCGGCTCAATTGTTGTTTATTAGCCATCTTCTTTGCCTTGACGCCACTGTTGATGCCTAGGAATTCTACTCCTTGTGCTCTAACTAAGCGTGAAAAGTCCATCAAATGACATAGTGCAATAACTATTCAAAATTTAATATTCTTGAGTGCGCGTTTTCCAATATTATATATAGTATCAATACAACAGTGGATTATCGATGCAATAAGGCACGCAACCTGATGACAACTCCCCTGGAAGGCAATTGTTGAAATCATGAGGACTGATTATAAATTATTACATCCCTCAATTAAGGGGCCAATTAGCACTGCGGTGCCCCCTCCTGCGGCCGGAAGCGGAGATGCGGCCGTAAGCGTGTTTATGTGTGTATAAGTGTGTATAAGTGTGTGTGTGTGTGTGCGCGCGCGCGCGCTTGTGTGTGTGCCGGGGCTCCGGTTGCGGCTGTCCGCCCTCAACCCTAAAATATGCGATAAGGTTTTGCCACTGAGGAGTCAACGGCCATTAAACACATAATCATTCACATCTTTCCTTTGTGCGCGGCTCAATTGTTGTTTATTAGCCATCTTCTTTGCCTTGACGCCACTGTTGATGCCTAGGAATTCTACTCCTTGTGCTCTAACTAAGCGTGAAAAGTCCATCAAATGACCTAGTGCAATAACTATTCAAAATTTAATATTCTTGGGTGCGCGTTTTCCAATATTATATATAGTATCAATACAACAGTGGATTATCGATGCAATAAGGCACGCAACCTGATGACAACTCCCCTGGAAGGCAATTGTTGAAATCATGAGGACTGATTATAAATCATTACATCCCTCAATTAAGGGGCCAATTAGCACTGCGGTGCCCCCTCCTGCGGCCGGAAGCGGAGATGCGGCGGCAGAAGCGCCTCCGGCGTTTTCGAAAATTCGGGCTGGCAACTAACCGCCAACTCGAACAATCTCGATCGGTGGGCTCAAAGCAACATCTCGAAATGCCGGAGGTGATTGTGAAGCCCTTATATCTCCTATGAGGAGCTCATTTACTGCACATGTGACATGATATGTGCCGGCATGCGACGATGTGCCGGTAGCGCCCCGCGCGCGGTTTCGCCTGACACGCCCGCATGCCGACTACCCGCTCGAACTCAAAACGGTCGTATCGCTAAAGTCCTACCTTCTTCGACCGCATCACGTCCACTATCGTCGAAATGCAATGCAGTCGCGGGCGATTACATCCTTTATATATTAATCCCAGCTAGCACACAAGCTCGCGCAGCATTGAGGGGCGCAAGGCGGGAAATGCCGCGACTGCTCGCCGAGTTTTGACACGAGACCATTTTATATATGTACTTAAAAAAAAAATCACTTAGCGAATTCCGGCATCGTTCCGCGCGCGGAAAAGCGACATGCATAGCGATGATTCTCCGATGCTTGTATGTGTTCGCATACTCTCTCTCTCGCTCTTGCTGTCATTGCATTACTAATGTCGATATGTGTCAGTGAGAAGCGAAAGTAGAGGGAGGGAGGAATTCACTGTTCCCATAAAGTCCGTTGCTAGTGAAATAGGGCCTTACGCGTAGGGCGGGTGTTTATCATGTAGGGTTTCTAGGCTTTAACTGTACTCTAGCTCGTTGAAAAGGCGGACCGAAACTTGTGTTGACGGTGAACTACAAGGGGAAGCGGGGCACAAATGGGGTATGTTACGGCTACGATCTGACGTATTACGGTTTGCGGGTCAACCCCGATTTCGGGCATACCCTAATTCGGGCGCCCCGGAATTCGGATTTTCCACACTTTGACTCGTGAATACTCCCGAAATCGGCGACACAACATGCGCGTTTTATAATCCCAACATGTTGTTCGCAAACATGGGAGTACGTGGGTGTGATGGCATGTGTTGTTAAGATGCTTGACGTGGGTGGGGTAGGGGTTGGAAACCAACAGCTTGGAAGGCTTAAAAAGCCTAACTTCGCCGTACGGTGTCCGATTCGAGCAAACTAAGTTACAAGCCCTCCCCCCAAATACATATAAGTTTTCAACTTAATTTACGCCTACCGGCCTTTGACATCGTCAAATCCGCCGTCCAATGTCATCCAAGCCCTCGTGCAACCAACTAAAGTTGTTAGGGCTTCAAAATCTGCCACATTCACGCGGGGCTAGCAACCCTTGGACATGTGGTACCCGCACACCCGTTCCGCCAATACGCTCAATAATCAGCGCTCTATATTTCGTCTATTCACGGCGTTGCCCATTTCATGCCCCATGATGGCATGATGCCGTGCCATTTGCCGCATGCCAAACCAAGGCCCGTGCTAGGGCACTTTGAAAGCTCCCCGCCGTATTTAACGCCCGGCGATGCACAAGCTTCAAAGGCCAGCACTCCGCGCGCTAGGGTGCTTACACTCCAAGTCAACCGCCCCTCAAGCCCAATAGGTCCCTAGCCCGTGCTCCTTGGTTGTCTTTTCGGGCACGTGACAAGAAAACCTAGCAATGCACACGACATGCCATTCTCGGTGTCGCCGCTATGTAGACGGCCGGGCGCAACACACTCGGCGGATACTCGTGCAAATGTGTAAACATGCTGAGAACCCTATGTTGAGTAGTCTCCCGGCTTGTCGCGACACTACGTGTACCGAGCCGCGCAAAGAGGCGTGCATAACCTGCACATGCACGAATTTCGGCCCGCAAAATATGGGCCGCAAATCCAATGTGTGTGCCCACAACAATTGGGGCGTGCCGATAGAGGTGCTCAAGTCAGTGAACAACGCGCCGTGGTGTGTTGTTCGAAAAACATTACTCTACCCCCAATCGAACTGCATGGCCATCGCGGCAGTGCGTGGCGGGCAATCAAATGCGTGCCGCTAGTAACGGACTTTATGGGAAGAGTGTAGAGTTCAAAGATACTGATGCTGATGCTGTGGCATGCCTTCCTGTTCCTCGGGCTCAAGTTTTTCCCTCTCTTAATCTTTTTTCTTGGTGGTCTCCGCTACTTTTTATTGTATTTTTTGGTATTATACAGTTCAAAGATCACTCACTAAAGACAGTAAAACGATCCAAAGTACTACT